>CAJHUC010000478.1:0-33551 GCA_905146915.1 Ostreobium quekettii | reverse complement strand
GAACGCGGCCACTGCACACCCCAACAGCAACGACGAACTGCAGCGCACCGTGGAGGAACATGAGATGCTTATCACCGAGATGAGGGCTACGCCTTGTGTATGCCGCGATGCAAACCACAGGCATCAAGTGCAGCAACTCCAGGATGCCATTGCTAATCAGCAGTCGACCATTTCGCGTCTGCAGCAGTCCTTGGTGGTCGAAAGGGGCGCTCAGGGTGCAATTGAAGGAATCGAGGAGCTTCGTAGAGTCCTCGAAGATCACGAAGCTGCGCTTGAAGATGTGCGATGCTTCGCTGGCGACTGGACGCCGCTGCAACACCGCAAGGGGATGGAGGAGCTCCACAGGAAGGCAGAAGAATTGGGGAATGCTGTAGCAGACGTCAAGACGTGCATTGAGGCCAGCGCCAAGGAGAACTATGGTCGCAGGTTGAAAGACGTGGAAGAGGCAATAGCGAAACAGCAGGAGAGAGTTTCTCAACTCCATTCGGTTGGCGTGGATTCATCGTTGCGCAGCCAACAAGATGTAGAAAAGCTGCACCGGAGAGTTGATGAGCAGCAGATTGCGATTGCGGAGCTGAAGTCACAGTTTGGCAAGAAGGACTACCAGGACAAGAAGGAAGACCAGGACAATCTTCGTGAAATTATCAACCAACTTGAAAGCCGTCTAAAACGCCAGGATGCCAGCATCGCTGGAATCAAATCAACAGCGATTGAAGCGGCAGAGGAGGAGCGCCAGAAATTTGAGTCTGTGGATATGACACTAATTGGTCACAAGGCATCCATTCACAAAATTCAGGCATTTTTCGAGAAGTACCCTCCTCTGGACCACCACAAACTGCAAGCACTGAGGAATGATCTTGACAACCAACGAGAGCAGTTGGCGAAACTCGAAGCATCCATTCGGGTCTCGTCGAACAACGGGTATCAGGCTCAGAATGCCGAGGGAGTGAGAGCAGCTATGACCAACAAGATTGCTGAAGTGGAAGCCCTCAGGGCTGGTCTCGAGAACCAACGCCTTGTCACGGCACAGCTCGAGGCATCCATACGGTGTTTGCCGCTTAGCCAACGCCAAAATCAGGAATTTGAGGAGTTCAAAGTAGACATGGCTCGAAAAGCAGCAGATGTGGAAATTCTCAAAGCAAAATTTGATGAGCAGAGAATGATGGCGGCGAAGCTAGAAACATCAGCTATGGGCTTGCCGCTGAATAAACCTTCAGCAGTGGAAATCGAAAACTTGAAAGTGGCTGTGGCCCAAAAGGCGCTTGAACTGGATCGATTAAAATACGGTATGGATACCCAGGCACAGAGCATCAGGCAGCTCGAGCTGTCAATGGCGTCGCTCAAATCTGATGTGAAGGGAGCTCACGCCCATCAACGCCATGACGGTGGCACAGCAAATGATCAGCAGCAAAAGGCAGGGATTGAATTCACTGAAGAAAAGCTGCAGGGCCTTGCGGCAGGCCTGGACGCCCTTGATAGAAAAGTGACTCAGGCGAGGGCGGAAAGCAAGGATGCCCAAGAAAGAACCCATGCCGCAGAGAAAGCGATGAGGGACCTCCGAGCAGAGGCCCAAGCCTTCCGTGAATCACAGGCTAAGATATTGGAGCTGGAGGAGCGAATGAGTCAGCTTGCATCAAGTGCTGAGAGCGGGCGGCAAGCCACCGAGGGGCTGCGATCTGGTCCGTCTCAGAGCGAGGCGGCCACCAGTTCGAACGCAGTGGGCGCAGACGTCATCAGGCACCTGCAGAGGACCTTCAGCGAATCCATACATGCCCTGGAAGGAAAAGTGGAAGCGCGAGAGTGGGACATGCTGGCGCTGGAAGCAAAGCTATCATCTGTCGCTGGTGGTGAAATGGCGTCAACAGTGGAGATACAAGGCCAGATGGTGGATGAGGCCAGTGAGGCTATTCGCGACATCCAAGAACAACTAGGCCGGATGGAGGAAAGAGTGCAGCAAGCTATTGAGCGAAGTGGTGGTGCGATGGCGCCTTCTCAGGAACACGCCGAATCCTTGATACACGCCGTGAATGAGATAGGGCAGTCCCACTCAGAGGGTCTTCGAGACTGCAGAGAGCGATTGCGCAACGTGGAAGGACATGTTCGCAAGATGCGTGGCTGCGAAGCTGGCGTGCACATGGCTGGGTGCGGCCTGGAACCTAGAATACATTCTATACAGGAAACTGTGGAGGCCTGCATGAAGCAGGTGCAAGAGTTGAAGGAATCAAGGGGAGCTGACTTGAAGGATATGAGGATGACAGCGTCAGAACTCACTTCTCGTATTTGGGACCTGAGAGCGCAACTCCAGAAAATAAATCGGCTTTTGCCCTTGGCAGGATCACTGGATGGAATCGAGCCGGGAGGTGTCGAGTCCCCGAGTTCAGCGATGCGTCCTATCTCTAAAAGGCTGTCGCGGAAGAGCAGTAAACAGAAAATCACTCGCAAAAAATCCAGTCTCTCGAGCGAAGTAGATTTGAGTCGATGCTCTTCTCTTGGTGTCCAAGAGGTGGCTGAAGGGGAAGACAAGTCACGACCATCGTCGAGCCACAAGACGTGCGGACAGGGCATTGAAAAACAACGGAGTTCTGGAGGCACCAGGCTCAGTACTGCAGCAAGCGCTGTGAGCCTTGGATCGCAGCGATTGAGCGGCCGCCCAAGTTCAGTCAAAGACAGCCATCAGCACATGGGGAGCACTCTTGATGATCACACCGACGTTCGCAGGAGCAATTCAGTTGCTTTGCCATCAGTCTCCTTTGAAAGCTCTGTCATATCCGAGGCATTGCAGGTTGCAGACAGACTGTCAAGGCGGTGTACTGCCGACCGCCAATTCAGCTACCCTGCATTGCGATCGCCATCTCATGGCAGCAGCGTGATGGGAGACGCTGTTGCGGGGCCCCAGGAGCTGAGCGAGGAACCGCAACCGCATGGTGAGCTGCCCATTCCCATCGCCTCGCTTTGGACCTTTAAGCAATGCCCCTGCGAGTGGCAACTGCTGTGGGAGGCGCTACTTAAATCTGGTTTCCCATATGTGGATTTTCTGCTTGTTCGGTACGGAGTGTTCTAATGCTTGATCTGCTTCAAACACTTGTGCTGATCACGTCGCGCTACTGGCCAAGGCAAATTCACGTCTAGAACGTGCACCAAGATATTATCGTCAGACGAGCACAAAACACTGAGCAAACACACTGCACATGCCACCAGACAAAATGTGACCATGTGAAGAAACACACCACCAGAAGTTGGCATTGACGCGGATGGCCACAAACTGCACGTGAGTTCAAAACGGGTGTCCAATGCATGCCGCGGCCAAGCGGCTGGTGCTGATATCGCAATGTGCCTTGCAATGTTGACATGAGCCCTGGCGCGTTAACGCTGCACAGGACGTGACAGTGGCCTACCTGGAAGTCCCAAGATGTCCATCATGTATCCAGCGTTCAGCGAGGGTGGGGTAGTGCAACATGGCTCCCCCTCAGGAAACAGGCTGAAAGGCACCGATGAGGGCATGGGAAGCGGGGCAAGGCAGTGGCCCGGCGCCCGGGCTCGGAGCGGCCTTACCACCATGTCGTCAAATCCTGTCTTTGCGTGCGGAAACGGAGAAAGAGCGTCAGACTCAGTGGCGTCCGAATTCAGTGACTGATCGGCCATGCCATTCAGGGATGAAAACGGCAGAAAGCCATTTAGAAATTTCATGATAAACCATCGGGCGTACAGGATTCTGTTAGAGGGGGCTCCAGGGACAAATTCTGGCCGTAGTTTGTGTGTGCTGCGAGCGCGGGCGCCATTGGGACTCCAGCACGCAGGTGCAGTATCAATTTGCCCCAGGGATTAAACTGGGGGTGCAGGGGGCCACTTCGGCTCGCCGGTGTCCCAATGGGTGGACCATGGCGCTATATTCTGGGTGGCATCGAAGGAAATCATTTCCCTGGGAAATCGCTTGCCCACGCTATTGGAAGCTCGGGTGTGTGCTACAGACCACTGGTGGGCTGCGTACAATACCCAAAACGCCACCACACTGCTGACAGGGGCGAATTGTGTGGGCCAATGCGTGGGGTTGCAAATTGTGGCGCTTGGTGTGCGGCTGGCTCTGGTGCGCTGCTGAAACCAGGGCACCAGGTATGCCACCCATCAGTACACTGGCCAGGATGACGCTCACAACATCGTCAGTCACTGGACTCCTCCTGAACACGGCTTTGCGACCGTTTCCGGTGTAGCGTAGGAATTGAAGTCAAGCAGGACCGCAATCAGGCAACATTAGGCCAGGTAGAAGGCAAGGACGTGGGCCTGGGACATGTGCATGGATAGAGGACAACAACGTTATGTGCCGGCCAAGGGGTTGATAGACAGTTGGGGCTGTTGCTGTGGAGGCAGCGAAACCTGTAAATTATTGCAGCGTGGGTGTGAACACCGAAACAGCCAGCGGAGGGAACAGCGCAAGATGAGCCATTGCTCATCAGTGCGCAGCAAGAGCGCGGAATAACGCAAGGCAAAGTGAACGTTGCCCACGGCGGAAGGTAATGACACTCGCTGCCTGTGCCAGGGGCCCAATATAACTGCAATGTGCGGCAATGCCCAGTAACGCAGCGCACACTTGACATCTAGCGGCCAGACTCGAGCGCGGACCATCCAAAGCAGTACTGACATGTGCTAGGCAGAAGAACCTGCATTGTACGGAGACCGCAGTCAAACACCGCATTCCGACATTCAACAACATCCACCGGTCGACTTCACACATTGCGTTTCTCTGACGGCATGCATGGTCAATTTCGGAGGTCGACTGCCTACCCAACCACCAACGGAGTTAAGCTGTCCACAACATGCGAGCGTCTTCAATCCCCGGCGGCTTGCACAGAGAAAACTAACTACACGACTTCTTGTGCTCCAATCCAGGGTTCAGAGCCCTTTACACGGCTGCCCTGCAAATGTAATGCATGCCCTTCCTGCACTTCCTGCACAGCAGGCACTCTTGGTATTTCTACCCTTCCTCGTGACCGCCTTTATACATATAGATAAATGGAGCCCTCATCCTCACGCATCGACGCCGCACTACCCATGAGACCTTTCCACAGCAAATAATGTACAATCCATCGGTGATGTATCTAAACAGAATCACAACTGCAACAGATTGAGTCATTGATGACGTGCATATCCAGACCCTGAAGCCAAACTGGCCTGCTGCAAGTTGACCCCAGCTCTGGAACGCCCCTGCTCTCTCACGTCGTTCCAGCAGCACGCAATCAAGAGCCTTCACAGAACTTGCAGCCACCTCAATCCTTGCTGGTTTGTCCCACCCTTGCTCAGTTGCGCACAATCTTTACTTTGCACTGATGGCTGTACCTGTCTTTTCTGCCAGGGTTTCCTCCTTCTTTTCACCAGCCTTCTTCTCTGGGCGCTTGATATGCAGGAGGGACTCGATGACATCTCTGCAGATTGGGCACCGTGATACTTGCTGCCGCTGCAACTCCCTGGCACATTGCTCACACATGCACATGTGCCGGCACGGCAGCACAGTCGTGTCGCGAACGGCTGCAAGGCAAATGACACACTCCCTCCCCTCCAGGTCCTCACTGTAGCCTGCAGGGTTTGGCATGGCACCCTTCTCCTTCTTGTCACCCCCATAGATGTCCTGAATTCCGTATATTTCCTGCAGCTCATAAGAGACGTTCTCGACCCATATCTTCTGCCGTATGGGTCGGGCCTCCCAGGTGCCATCTTCATCCTTCACAAGGCAGGCATATGTTGTCTGCGACTGGACCCATGTGGGAGTCGCGCAGCCAGGCTCCAGTTCTCCAAGCTTGTGACCTTCCTGTACACCCTTGTCCGTAACAGTCTCCAAACGGATAACGATGGGGACAGCATCCGTCTTGCTGAGTGACAGGTTTGTGAGTTCAGCTGTGGTGTACAGGTCCACGTCCAGGGAATGGGCTTTGGCACACTCTTCATCTCCTGGTGGTGGGAACATGTGCCCCAACTGCACGCAAGGACACAGCCCAAGGATCAGCACACTGTTGCCTGGTGCTCTTGGGACTTCAACCATTCAACAGGATTACAGGAGCTATGGCATGTGATGACGAGCCACCAGGTAACATGAACTGCTGTTAATTGTGTCCACAGTTCATAACACAAGTGGGCATGTCAGTGCCAGGAAATGGCCATGCAATGCTCCTATCATTCCTGGTGATTCATTGCTGCATGGTGCATCGCATATCATAGACAACATGTCCACCCCTTGGTTTGTTTTCGTTCTAGTCGTCAACATACCCCTTTCTCGTACAAAACTCGTGATCCAGCTTCTTGCTTTTGTGTGGTCAGCCTGCAAGCCTTGTCTGACTCCTCTTTGGCCATGAAGAAGACAGTAACACTGCACAGCAGCACAGCACAGCATCACGTCAAAATCGCTAAAAAGGAAGACGCCAGTCCTGCTGACCACTTCCCAACAAGAGTCCCTTCTCACAACCACAGACCACCCACCACAAACAATGGTAGTCGCCCACTGATGAGTGCATAAATGCTTCTCCCTTGCTGCCACAGCACCCCCGCATAGTGGAAAGGAGATGTTTTCAGCGGTCTCTGAGCATTCCTCATAGCTACCTTCTGTCAACCCGTGTGTGATAGCATTGTGGGGTGGCCCCATGTCCCACTCCACCCCACAATCACCGTTAACTACAGATGGGCAAAGGCTGCGCTTCCAGTCGCTCAACAGCACCTCGGCGTGCAGAGTGCGCCCCCAGCCCTGCCGCCGCCTTCGCAAACGCACCTGCAGGGCGCCGAAGCGTCAAACTTGAAGGTGGGCGTGATCAGGCTCCCCTCGCCCGCCCTCGGCACCACCCGCAGCGTGGGCTTCTTCAGGTTCACCTGGTTGCGGATGGTCTTGGTCTGTTGCAGCTGCGACGCCTGCGGCGCGGGCGGCCCAGGCTGCCTGTAGCCAGGCCCCTGCCGATAGCCCTGCGCCCCGCACGGGACACGACACCCAACCTACGTCAGGGTTGCTCACAATCACGACGCGCACGCACCAACTTTGACGCCACCCATGGCGCAGGTCGCCCCATCTGCACAGATGCCGACGATCGTCGCAGGAATCGGGCGACCGGGTTCTCAGCGCCACACGCATCGGTACGAGGCCGCGCTTTGGGCGAACACAATGGCCAGCCTCGCGCGCTGGCGCTCCTCACCGGATACTGGTCCGGGTACTGAGTGGGCAGGTTCCCGTAGAGCCGTCCGTTGTTAGCGGGCCGCGGTCCGTATCCAGTGTGCTGCATCACACCGGTGCAGACCCACGTGAGACTCCGGCCAGGCGCCACCCCGCCCTACGCGGGGTTCCCCACGCGGGGCGGGACATACGACACGGCCAGGCGAGCACGGCGGGGGTTTGGGGAAATGATGCGATGGCGTGACGCGAGATGAACCTACCTGAGCATACGGCTGGATGGTTTGCGCCGCGGGCGCGGGCTGCGCCTGCTGCCCCTGCTGCCCGTGGTGCCTCCTGCTGAGGCTGTTCCCCATCCGATCGGGCGGCCGCGCGGAGCGCGGAAGGGGCGACAAGCCGCAGAGGTGCGGGTGGCGCGCGGCAGCGCGAGCAGGAGGCGGTGTCTTGGGCGGGGAAGGGGGTGGGTGGGGTGGGGCGCGGCGGCCGCTCCTCTCCGCGGGCGTCGGCCTGGGGCTCGGACGGCTTTCGGTTGGCTTGGCGATCAGGGTATGCACGGGGGGGCTACAATAACTGGCTGCCCCAAATCGGTCACTTGGGAGGCGGGCGGGCTACATGCGCAGGGGGTACCCGGTACTCACGGGTACCGCAGTCATCGGGGCCCCCACCATCACGCAATTTTAGTTGCCGATTGGGAGGGCGCTAACGCGATGGTGTGTCGTGTTGCCAGAGCGTGAACTCTGGAGGGCCTTCCGGGGAGGTTTGCGGCTCCCCCGCCCGGCAAGGCAGTCATTTTTGAGCGGGCGGGGTGAGAGAGGATGGTCGAATGTATCCGAGGTGCCCCGCTTGAATGGCGCACGTGAGCTCCGAATTTGTTTGTGGCTTTTCTACGGCAAGCGCCGATTCTTTGCCGGCGGCTTCAGCCGTTTAAAATGCGTAGATTATCAGGGGTAGTGCTGGCTGACTCGCCCTCGCTGCCCTTTTGTCACAATTGCATTTTCGACAAGGTGCAGGAACTCGAGAACCAACAGAGGCACTTCTCATTTGGTTTCGCCTTGCGAGAGAAACGGCTATTGTACATCCCGCAACTTGTTGTATTCAGCATGCGGCTGGGCTGCAAAGCCCCACCCCCTGCCCATTTGGGGCTTGCAGGTTGAGTCGGGCATTGTGCAGCGCTGACGAGACCGTGGCATGCGGATCTTCCTGTACTGCCATTAGTAAACCAGATTTTCCCCTCAGTATCTAGCGCATCGGAGCCCGATCTGCGCCGTCGCCAGTGCTGGGAAGTGGCGACCTCCCAGCACGCCCAGAGGGAACCGCTGAAGTTATCGCGTGAGACCGGCGAGGTGGACTAACCGGGATGGCGCTGGGTCGCTGTCCAACCGCCCCGCCCATTCCCAACGCTTGCCCAAGTCGCGGCGCCTCTTTGAGAAGGGCTGCCTACCCTTTGCTGGGTGGCCCAGTGCTGCGGCCATGCCGGAAGGTGGCGAATCGTTCGGCATTCCAGCCCATGGCAATGCCAGGATCCTGCAGGCTGATGTTTGGGCGCGAAGGGGCTTACGGGGCCAGGAGTGGCGGCGCAACATCCCGATCGGCGGCCGTCTCTGAAGGCAGCTCTCAGTACAAGCGGCCGATGCTTGATGCTCAGATTGTTGTGGAAGGAGCGGAAGGTGAGTCTTGGCTCATGCGCGACGGGCGCTTGGAGAGAGATTGTATTGTACCCAGTCCTGGATATCGGGTGATACACCAATGCACACACTCCTCCAAGAGTGTGGTGGTTTCAGTCTACGTCACAGACGCTCGCAACTAAATATTCCCGCGAACGCAACTCAATATTCCCCCGAATTCTGAGGCGTCTTTGAGAGAGGTGCGAACGAGGGGGGATCCCCGTCACAAATCGAGAAAGTTCTGCCTATTTGCCTTGTTCTTTGCTTATCCTTGGGCTCGGCCAACGACGAGTGGAAAACTGCAGAAAGGGGCACATTAATACATCAACGATGAGGTGTTCCAATGAGTGGGCATGCCGGTTGACAGCGCGCCCCAATATCAAGCAGAACCATCCCAGCCTGTGCTGCCAGGCTTTCCCAGATCACTGTGTTTGATTTACAGTGCAGTGATCGGCGTTCCTTGGTGTTTGTTCCAATCCGAATATCAGTGTTTTGCAACAAAACCAGGTTACCTCTCGTCTGTCTCACAGCTTTCAAGAAAGGTAAACCTCGATTGTTGTGAACATGGCAGTTTGGAAAGCGCAGTGGTAGTTCGAGGGCGTCGAAATGCCCCTGACGAATGCACGACAAAGAAAGGTACTGCTAAAAAGGCCTATCGTCAAGTGAACCCAAGGTGGGTGTCCTTGATCCGGCATCACCTGGTGGATAAAAGAACAATGATTTGTCGCATTTGGGCAAATGCAGTTACAGAGCTTTCATGTCTTCCAGGAAAACCACAACCATCAACCCATTTGTCCGTGACTGGGCAGCCATAAAGTGCGCCAGTATTCTATGTTGACTTTGCATTGATTGAGGTTATCTGTTGTTCAATAATGCATAACAAAAATGCATTCCTGCATCGTGACAAGAGTGGTGTTCACTTGCAATTTTGCACTTCCTGACTTCAGCGGCTGCTGTGGATGATGACTACACCAGTGCCGATGCTGATGAGAGGAGCCGACTTTGGAAAGCGGCCATCAAGCTACCTATGTACTGGGTGGCTGCGATTCCTGTCCTGGTGAGTGCCAAACGTTCAAATGTTTGCAACTGGGTGTCCATACAATTGTTCAATAGGGGATTCCTGTCAAGTAGTTCATCATGGGTACACAAACAGCAAGACATGGGATGTGCCTCTTCCGACTGTTCCATTGGGCTGTGCAGAAGGGCGGCCTTTAGAGCTTCTCAATTGGTGGGTGCAATTTCACCAGCAGTGCCATACAGCAACGTTGTCTGTTGCTGAAATCAGCTCTTTGAATGGGAATTTGGCAAATACCACCGTTGTTGCTGCTTCCCAGTGTGTATCCACAACGCTGGGTGCCATCAGCAGCAAGCAAACTTTGGCCAAGAGCATCAAGGGTCATTGCCAAGACACCGTTGCGATGTACCACATGAGTATTTTTTGAATCCCGTCGTGGCTGCTGTTTGGCTCGAGCAGTGCTATTCGGGGGGCAAATGAAACTGCCTAGGGCCGAATAGCATGGGAGTGATATTGTTTCCCAAACCATTAACGATGGCTTTCTGACATGCAGTGCTATTTGGAAAACCATATAGCACCCCAGAACAATGGCTCCCACCATTAACGATGTTCTTAGTGCACCCATGGATGACTTTTTGAAATAGAGAATATCATTAGAATGATATGTGCAGCTGCCTACTTGGGCAAGTAGATGGCAGCATAGCAGACCAAGACAAGAATACCATGTAGTCCTTACTCTGGTCACACATTGTATGCTTGGCACACTCTCATTCAGTTGCCACACCCAGGCAAAGGGAGACAGACTGTAGAGGTTGGCTTGGACAATAAGATGCGTGTAAGAGATGCTCTATGAACAAGTACCTGTTTGTGGGAATAGTCAAGCATGCTGATATGCTCAACATCGGGTGCTGCATTGGACGCCAGGTCATTATCTATGTCTACTTGTCATTGCACCCTGTAAAATACACTTTGCACATCTTCTTGTACATATACAGCATCCTCATACTTACAATCACAATAGCAGGCAATTTAATGTTGTTAAGAAAGTAACCACAGCGTTTTCTGTATTCTGTTGTTGTACTTTCAGTGCAGTTTGATTGTCATCATATGGCTGTCATGATCTGGTGGCTAGGATTTTCTTTCGTCAGTAGTTCAGTCAAGACCAGTTCTTGAGTTCTTTCTTAACTACAAGCAGCCAACTGTGTCAACAACACCAGTGTTGTTTATACACTGCTCTTCGTTGTCAATCCGTACTTCACATTTTTCACCTCTGCTTCCTGCTGTGCAGCTGGGAGCTGCGCTTGCCTTCTGTGAAGCTGGAGCAGTGTCGATTCAGCGTACCGGTGGTTTCTTGGTCGCCGCTGTCCTCATAATCGCCTGGCTCAACCTCAGGTGCGGAATAGACAGAGTTGGTGACCAGTGGCAGAACGCGATTGGTGATGGTCAGTGGCTTCTGCTCTGAAACATGGAAGATTTGGCTGCTATTGTCATCGCTGTGATGAGCAAGTTGCCTTGGCTTTTGAATCTTCATCATGCTGACAATTGGGCTTTTGTTGGCCGGTTTCCAAAGGGACACGAAATGGGTAATGGTTGCAATTTTGACTCATGAAGTGGAGACTCCAGTTGCCTGTTGCCAGTCACCTCCATTGGTCATTTGTCCAATATTGAAGCATGGGCATCGATGGCAGGAGACCAATGACTGCATTCACAGCTGCTGTTGTGTTGTTAAAGGGTGAAACAACATACGTATTGCTGCCATGTTTCCGTCCAGCAATTTTTGTTCCTATTGTCGCATTGTGGATGCCATTCTAGTGCATATGTGGGTCTCAATAGCCAGTGAACGTCAACGAACATCGTCAGCAGCATCCACTTTGTTTGTGTTGTTCACGCGCTTCACAGTCTGGCTGGGCTTGACTTGGACCACAGGTTGATGTTTGATGCTGCTGTGCAGAATATGCCTACCTCTGCTGTCGGGTGTCCACAAACTTGGTGTCAATGATGTCATTGTTAACCTGTTCAGAGTGTTGAGGCTGGAAAATGTACGAAATGACATCAACGTGTTTTGTGCTTTTGTGTCATGAATGCTAGTGAAACAGATATGGTGTCATCAACTGTGTAACAAAGGGAATCCTCAAAGAATCCTTGAATGGCAGTCCAAAAGAGTTTAGTGGATATTCCTGCAGCAGGCTGGGCACCTCACCAAAAAGACCACCATATATATTCTTTTTAACACACGGTCAGAGTTGGGCGACCTTTTTGGAACGTGCCAGAGTCAGTGCCTTTGGCTTCAGCAACCAACAGTATTCCTCTGGCCAATGGCGTGCATTGGACATGTAGCATGTAGAGTCCAAGGACCCATCTCCCGCCCAGCAGTGTTTGCACCCCAGTCACAAGTTTCAGCAGTCCATGGCTCCCACGACCGACTGTTTTTATGTGTTTGCTTCAGCAATGACTTCTTTGACTCTGAAACTGGCGTGGATGAAAACAAGAACGAGTCAGTCGTCAACCTCACTGGCAAACCCAATATGGTGTTCTTGACATCGTTGGCCTTTTTGGGAGTGGGTGTTGGCTTGCTTGGCTGGCTGTTGGCTGGCAGTGGTGCGCATCAGAGTGCAGTCTTGCTTGCTGCTGCAATCGCCTGTGGTTATGTGTACCAGGGGCCGCCATTCAGGTGACAGACCTACGCACAGGTGTTTGCTTCTGCCCTGTCGAAGCACAGCCACATGTTGTTCAACTTTCTGTGCTTCCAGTTCTGAGCAACGGAAATGTTCACACCTTTTCCACAGACTTTGTTGGTGCTTTTGGTGCATGGCAGTCGTTGCTGGGGCTGGTCAATGCTGTGTTCTTCATTTGATTGCAAAACACTTAAAGCAGGCAATGACCTTGTCGCACATTTGGTGTGGTGTGCGCCATCGTACTTGATGTAACACGTTTCGAAGACCAAGTGCTGTGAAGCTGCAGCTAACCCTGTTTGCTGTGTGTGCAGGTTGGGCTACATTGGCCTTGGGGAGCCTCTGTGTTTTCTCGCGTTTGGGCCTCTCGCCGTTCAGGCATTTTCTTTGGCCCTACGTCCCCAGGTTTTCCAACATGCAGTTTTCAGCGCCGCATCTTGGTGGACATCAATTTTGGTTGGGTTGACCACCACGATGGTCCTTTTTTGCAGTCATTTTCACCAGCTGGAAGGGGATCGAGCTGTTGGGAAGATGTCGCCCATTGTCAGGCTGGGATCGACAGGGAAAGCTCATCATGTGAGTTGGTATTATCCAAACCTCGAAAGTCGGTGTCAAGTGCCCGTGTGCAGCAGTCCATGTTTACGCTCATGTGGCCTCTCGTACGCGTCTCAACCTCAGTATGTGCCATTGTCCCATGTCTTACGTTCCAGAGCCGCCACTGCTGTCTTGTGCCAATTTGTAATGACACATGCTGCCGTGCATCAATTATCCTAGAGTGTTAAAGAATGGCAGGATCAGAATCCTTTTTCCTTTCTGTAAGTGAAGACACTATGTCGAAATCGGTACGCTTAGCATCAGTTTGACGCTAAAAGAAGGATGGGGTGGGGGGCCTGAGCTTATCGTAAAATTGACGCTAAGCATACCAAAATCGACAGAGCGTCTTCCCTACTGAATCCCGTTTCTTTTCTTTCAAAGGTCCCATTTTCTTGTCTGAATATGCTTTGTTGTAGTGTGCACACAGCAGTAAGATTTGCCCTTTTGCAGAGGTGTGAGGCGCAGAACTGGACGCAGTCGACACTAACTGCACTTGTCAGTTGCTGCTGCTGGACTTTCAATGCTTGCTGACAGGGGTTATTCCTTCTTGTTTGTCACGGATTGCACATGTTTCCAGCCAGCCACTGGGAAGTTGTGGCTGGGTTTAGTTTGGGATTTGCTCCTGGCGCTACGGGCATAAGGGAGCTGGTAGTCTGACTTGTGTGACTCGCTTGTGCATGCACAGGTCCTAAGGTGGTCCGTATTCTCCGTGTTCGTCATGGCCGCCACAGGGGTGTTCCTTGGCCACCTCCCATGGACAGTCGTGGCAGTCTTGCCATTTTGCACACCACAGGCCAGGGCCTTGCTTGCATTCGCCGCAAAACATTACAGCAACCCTGAGAGGATTCGGCCCTTGAAGCTGTACGCTTTGAATCTGCACTCAGCTTTGGGCTTAGCTCTTGCTGTCGCCCTCGCAGCATCCAGAGTCAAGCTGCAGCTGGGCATCTGACGGCTCTTTCGTGGACATGGGAGAATGCTTCCCATTGGTTCCCCCCTGCATTATGGTGCTGCCTGAATGCCAGCGGGCGTTAAACTGTTCAGATCAGAACTGCGCATGTGTGCGACAGCATTGGCGGCACCACCCAGGTTGCGCCAGTTGGCAAGGGTATGCTTTTGGAGTTCTGCTAGCAGTGCTTCTCGGACCCTGTGGACCACGGGGCGTTTGTGCCACGCTCGAATGTGGACCTGCCCTGGGTGATCGGTGTTGTGGGCTCAACAGGGTTTGGGTGCCAGGACTGTAGAGCTGTGGGGAAGTGCCTGGGTGCCATCATACGATGGACGCTAGCGGAAAATCGAACTCGCGGAGCTAGCAATTTGTTGCTTCCTCTGGGCGTCCGCTGAATGATGTGCCCCATGGGTTTTTTTCGCGGAGAGCCTTGATAAAACGCACAGATTCATCTCTGCACTTCGGCACACGCTATTCAGGCCATCGTCTCTTGCGGTGGGATGCTGTGGGTCACTAGTGTAAAGGGGTGTTTTCCGGACGCGTCGCGGACACTCCAATGAGTGTCGCGGACAATCAAAATGAGTGTCCCCAGCGGAGACTGACCGCGACACTTTTTACGCCATCCGCGATAGTGTCGCGGACGCTTCACATTGCGGGTCGTGGGAGCGTCGCGGGCAGTGACGGGGACAGTGACGGACACGTTCTGGTTGGCGTCGCGGTCAGTGTCGCGGACAGTGTTTAGCGCCGCGGATAGTGTTGTGGACACTGCCCTTGGCGTCGCGGTCAGTGTCATGGACATGGTTTGGTGTTGCGGATAGTGCCAGGGACACTGCCCTTGGTGCCGCGGACAGTGACGCCGATAGTGCCGTGGACGCTATAGTGGCGTTGCTGGCGAATTCCCTCGGTGCAACGTTCAGCGGCGTTCTGTTGCCGGACTTGTGGTGATCGCAATCGTTTACAATTTCTGCTTACAACCTCCGGCTACAACTTTTGCTTAAACCTTGTGTCCACACCTATCCTCCACCCCACTCGAGCACCCCCAGCATCATGGCACCACCACACCCCGCGCTAGCCATTTTGCATTGCCAAAGAAGCACGCCATGCCTCTTTTCCCGTTCTCCAACCTGCTTGTGGTGACCTTGCTGTGGCTTCTGGGCCTACGCGAACGAGAGCACACCAACACACACACTCAGTACACCGCACCTGACCTGCCCCTCCTCAACGCAGCCCAATCCGGATCGGCGGATCCGCCGATCGGCGGTTCCGCGGAACCGCCATCGCCCAAGCCCCCAAGGCCGTTTGTTGTCACAGACCCGTCGCCGCGATCCGCCACTGCGATCCGCCTTGCCAACCCGCTCGCCACGATCCATCGTCGTCAGTGCCGCCTCCCACGTGTCGTCCACCCACCGCCCCCGCACAACACGCCTACAAAACTCGTCTCTTGCCCATTGCGATGGGCACAAGTGCTCATCGGCGGCACACTTCGGCGGCGCGAAGTTCCCAGCCCACCCGTCCGTGTCGAGCTGCGGACGCCCGTCCTTCACCTCCATATCCTCACCTGCCGGCGTTGCTTTTTCCTTGCTTGACGGAGAGGGCCCCGGGCCGTGGGGTGATTTTGGCGGCTGTGGAGATCCCAATATGGATGAGGTCTGCGATTCAAATTCGTGACTGGTATACTCGTCTAACAAATTGATGATGTGCCTGAGGCCGTCCGGGCAGCGGCCATGGTGTCCACGACGCTGGCTGTGTGACCGCGTCAATATCCGCGACAGTGGCCAAGATGCTGACTGTATTTGGGATGATGGCTGTGTCCGCGACGGTGACCGCGACGGTGACTTTTGTGGCCGCGTCAGTGTCCACGGCAGTGACCGCGACGGTCTCTATATCCGCGGCATTCCCTTTTGCTTGGGGAGTGTCGCCGACAGTGACGGCGATAGTGTCCAACATGGAGTCAGCGTCCGGGACACTTGGGTCACCGTCGCGGACACTCATTGCAGTGTCCGCGACGCGTCCGGAAAACTGCCCGGTCTACTGGTGGGTGGCGGAACAGCAGTGCACATTACGCCAGCAGCAGTTTGAACACTTGCACAAGGACAGCACGACAACCGCTTCAGCGCAAAGACTAGGCATAAGCAGGCACAACACAATGTGCCCTTCTGAGGATGTGGACGTCGTTGCTTTGCAGGTCTTGGGGTTCGACAGGGACACGGATGAGCATCGGATGCGCACACAAGTTGGAATTGTGCTTGATTGCATTTTCACCATTGATGACACCTATCATGTGCCTGCTGGGCGATGACAAGCATTTTGAACATTCGCATTTGTGGATGCTCTTGATTTGCCAGAGGCAGCTGTGCTGAGTAGTGGTGTGCAGAGTTTTTTCCTTTAAGGGGTGTTTGGGCCGGTGGGGTAAGGGGGGGGGAGAGGGGGCCGGGGGAAGGGGAGTTTGTGCGAACCGGGAAACGAGACAGCTATCTGTCTCGGAAACTCTGGGCATGACTCCAGGATTCCGTCAACAGCACTATTGCTCATAAGGGCACCAAGGCAGATACAGTTCGTTGCCTCTTCAGCAACTGGTGAATCGAGAGAGCAGAGTCACAACATATCCCTTCAGTCGTGTTCCCATGCTGGGCCTGCCATTGAGTTGACACATCGAATGGATGGACCACATTAGTGGGTCACCTGTGTGCACAGTGTACCAATGCAGCAGACTACATCGAGTTCCAGAGGTACAAATATGACTTGGCTTCATGGTCTTTCAACCTGGTGGCGAAAGCAGGTTGTCATTAGCCAAAACTGGTTGGCAGGTTGGCAGGCCGGATACTGGAGGCGGTGGTGCTGCCTCACCACAGAAAGGACCAGGGCTCTGCAACCAAGCATGCATCGCATGAAAGCATTCACAAAGGCTCCCAAGGTTCACCCAATGCTCTGAAGTTCACAAGGTGTACAACCTTGACTGTGAAGTGCAACCAAGGCACCCAAAGCACCATCAGCAACATCTCGAGGGTATAAAGAGACCCAAATCCATTCATGCCTGCACTACAGTGGTAAGATGATGTCCACGCATACCCTTGTAGCAAGACTACCTTCTCTCCATGCTACCAACTGATGGTGGGTACCTCAACCATCCATAGTGTGCGGTGTGCCACAACAGTAGGTAGAGTAGCTACCATGACACCACATCCAACAAGCGTCACCAGCTATACTAAAACCAGCCCCTCCTCTGCAATGCAACTGCCACTGAGCCTAACCACTACAATGCGCGGACATTCTCTACGCTCCACGCACCTAGCAACAACACAACCCAGTGAGTCTAATGGGCACTGAAGGTTGGGGCTTAATAGTTTACCCTCACAGCAGCAAGCAGCTCAAGGCAAGAGGGCAAGCATTCAGCAGCAGGGGCAGCAGGCTTTCCACGCCTTCCTCACGGTGTACGAGATTGAGCCGGATCGAAGGAAACAATACTGTCTGAATCTCACAAATAGGCCTCAATGCAAGGGATGGTCACAATACTAGCAGCTGCATGCAGACAAGAGAGTGCATGGCACCAGCAGTGGAACAGGGAAAGATCGGGCACAGCAGCAGCTGCAGTTTACCACTCCTGATGCAGATGTACACCACCAGTCAGATGGACATGTAAGTGAAGGAAGCAGACCAACATTGTTTGGTTGCTCCTAAGGCCGTCATCACGGCTCTGGACGCAAGCGCTTTGCTCCTGCACGTGTTTGGCCAGGATAACAAACGGAATCCACACGCCGCTGGCAAAAGTGACAACCTAGAGTCTGTCAGGGCTGGTGGTCAACGCACCTTTCCGATCACGTGCAGCAGTGTCACAAATCCAATGAAGCCCAGGCTCATGATCACGACCACCACCTGACCACAGCGCAAATGCACCTCAAGAGCTGTGAACAGCTCCCCAAAGGAACCAAGCCAAGTTGGGTAAACAATGCAGGGGCCCAAAAGGCCATCTGTTTTTGTTTTTGGAAACACTTGCGTGTCCGAGAATTGCCCAGAGGGCTGGGCTCCGGTGACAGCTTTACCAAAGGGATTGTGAACAGCTTCACCAAAAGGAACTCGCAAAGCGCAGCATCACAATCAAAAAGCGGAGCGCAGTATACAACAGCCTGGCAGATCTTTCAACCCCACAGGATCTGACCCACGAGGAGGGTCCTCAGCATGGAACGCGCCAGCAGGCTCGGCATGCGCCCACCCCGATCTAACGACCCCGGCTGGCTGCCACTGCAGCCTGCAAGGCATCCAGCGCGCTCACCGGCGGGATCTTGAGCCCCGGAGAGTCGTCCGTGTAGAAGTTCATTAACCCCTGCGACACGCGGCTCATTCCACCGCCGCTGGGGCCTCCCGTACCGCTCGAGGTCCGCCCCGCTGCCCGCGACGGCGCACAAACAACCGTCAGAAACTTCGAGTACGCCGTGCCAGTGCGAGTTGGATATGACTTGCACCGTGCACACCCGGACCGGCCAAGCGCATCCTCGCCAACGCCGGGCCACGGCGGGCTCTCCGCAGCCCGACGGCCGTGGCAGCGGCAGCCCGCAAGTCGAACACGAGCGAGGGGTACTGGATGCGCCGCTTTCCGAACATCGGCGATAGCGCCGTGCTCACCGGTTCGCCTCCGGAGGGCCGCTGCGGGAGGCGCGGTGCTGCCGCCTCGGCCACCACCGCCCCTGTTGCCGGCCGTGGTGCTGGTCTGGCTCATGCTGCCCTTCGCCATGGCGTCGAGTCGCCGGTGCGCCGCTTGCAGGAGGGAGGCTGGGGCGGGGGCGGGCGAGCGTGCGCGTCGGGTGCGGGCAGGGACAGGTGTTCAGGACCTGGGGAATGGTTTCTCGGGCGGCTCACTGTTCATGTGTGGGGAGGGTATATCACACCTCAGTGCTGGGAAGTTCTTGCAGGCCGCCTGTCTTACGTTGGAGCCCCGCTGCCTGGAAGCAAACAGTGATTTGGCATTGCCACAGAAAAAAACACTGAAGTTAAACCAGGCTGAACTCTGCCAGCCTTCTTGCAAGACGTTTTGCCCAATGTGTCAGCATCGACAGTTTCTTTCGGGAAATTAGGAATTGGCAGCTTCTGGACCTCGTTGGTGCAGTACCCTTGATTTTCAATGCACAAATCGTGAGCTCCGCATTTCTTGGGCACTAGAGTGACCTGACGGCCACATCTTTGGTTTGCTATGTAGTGTTGCTTGAACGAATGACGTGCCACGCAACGTATGGGCCGCTATACTGCAGCACGATCCCATAGTGAGTCAAGAGCAACCTTCACCTGAAGAACCCACGCCCGTGCAAACGAACGAACCTAAGGAGGACGACATAACGTTGGCCGAAAGGCCAGGAAAAAGGTGGGTTGGCCAAAGCGCACCAGCACTCCGAAATGGCGACTTCAACTCGATCAATACTTTCCAATTTCCATCACCCTCAGGAAGGTGCAGGGACCTTACAAACTTCAGGGAAAGGCGGATCCAGCCATTGATACGTAGCTGGCACAACGCCTGGAAATCGACAACTACTTCTCTGTAAAACATGCAGAGCCAAAAACACATTGGCGAGCTGATCAGCCGAGACTGTTATTAGCTGAGTTCCCTCAGCTTACAAGCAACAATGGACAGTGGAAGCAAGGTTGCAGGGCCAGTTAATTCGCCAGAGGAAAGGGAACCCCACGGTGAGGAGAGCTATCCCAGTGTGAAAATGTGCCATCCTGCCATGCAGTGGGCACTTTAAGCAATGCCACATAGTGGCACCTACAACACCACAATCTACAAATTTGAAGCAGCCAATATTCCGATTGCTGGAACTCCACACACTCACCCCTGATGCCGTTGAGTTCATCTTTTGCCACTGTGTTTTAACCAAGGCAAAATAGGATAGCTCAATGAGTGACATGTGCAGTTGTGCTTTCCATGGCATTTGGCTTACACTCCTTGTACAGCACGCTCCTGTTGTGCCGCCCAATTAATAAAATAACCAAAAAAGGTGAAAACTTTACAGTTGTCATAAAATGACCGGCACAATAAACAGCATGCGACCTGGTCACAGATGCGTTTTCACTGGAGAAGCAAATTCGATGGATATGATGAAATGTTAGTCATACCCAGAGACCCCCAAACGCGGCTGTGGACTGGCAGCGGCCCCCTGGTGCCGCTTGGAGTTGAACATTCCTAACAAGTATATGTTCCCCAATATTCAGACAACACCTGATAGGTGAATGTGCAGTGACTTGCCACATCAAGGCAGGAATCAAAGAATTCCGATGCTGTCTACTCCAGATATCGGTATTACTTGGACTGGGGCAGGGTTTGTAAGAATCTGAGGCCTGGAAGTTCCTACAAACCATTGTTCTGATCGGTACACTAATGACCCAAACATGCAGTGGGTAACCTGCATTGCTGCGCAATGATCATAGGGAATGCCTCCTCAGACAAGCTACTTCAGACATACAGTTCATTGAAGGGCAAACATCTTGTGTATTTGTCAGTTGCTCTGTCATCCATTGGAGTTTAATTGGACAGGATTCTTGACAATGTTTCTTTCTTTTCTTCTCGTCAAGCAGCAAGAGAGAGCATGTAATTGAAGTTAGATAAGGCTCCCAAACTGCCCACTCGTTGCAATGTGGAGCAAATGGAGCTCCCTTCTAGTCAGCTTGGCAAAGTCTGATATTCGCCAAAACAGGAGGGAAGTGATAGTCAAAGCTCTTTAAAGGTTGCCCTCTGTGCGCTATTCCCCTGCCTACTTGTTCTCCTTTGTTTGGACAAAGTGATCCATGAATGAGAGCGTTGGCTGTCTCTAAGGGCAGCTTGGATGCCATTTCACCGCATTGCAGCAGTCGTGGACTGCGATCCTCACTTCCAAAAAGAATGGGGACTTCCACAATCGAGCAGGAAGAGGTGCAACGACGGTTCATTGCTGCAGCTGCTGACTGGGCAGCATGCAGATTGATGCCACTGCCCCACTGTTATGATACAAGACAAGAGACAACATGCTCGACAAAATCGGCAGGGACACAGCCATATCAACAGTTCACGCCCCAACTGTCAGCTCCACCAAACCTCCCAATCGCGTGACCCTTCTGCGTAACTTTTATGTGGGGGCCAAAATGACCCACATTTCGACAAGAATACCACTCACGACACAAATCCTCCACAGCCCATCAGGGCCTTCTGCCTCCATTACCCAACAGCCCGCCATTTTGGCGGCACCTGTTTGTTTTGTCTTCGCCCCTAGCAAGGGCCAGGCAACGCAATTCCGCCTGGGAGGTCGAATTCTGCGTTCATCACGTCTCTGTGCGCCCCGAGGTGCGGGTCTGAGTCACACAGCCTTTATCAGCACCAGCACCGAATGGAACTCGCCAATGCAACGAATGGAACCCAAACCAAAACCAAACCGACAAACCGCATATATTTAACTCCATACCAAATAATATTGAATCTGATACCAATCTGCCGCCGTACCAAATAAAGTTGAAACTGGCACCAATGCATATTGAATCTGGTACCCAAATTCGCGCCGGTACTAAAAATGTTGAACGGTGTACCAAAAAGTGTTGAATCAGTACCAATTGCTCATCGAACTGCAGTCTGCGACCAGCCCTGCGACCAGCATTGGGCTTCCGCTTGGTTTAGGGTTTAGGGTATTATGAGCCCTTATGGCGGCAGCAATTTGATGGCTAATTGGTACTGGCTCAAAATTTTTTGGTACACCGTTCAACAATTTTGGTACCGGCGTGAATTTGGTACCAGATTCAATATTATTTGGAGCTCGTTTCAATTTTGTTTGGTACGGCGGCAGCGTGGTACCAGATTCAATATTATTTGGTACGGAATTAAATAGGTTCTGAAGAAAACTCGACGCTGCAGGGAAATAGGCGATACGTCGATGCAATTGCGACACGTCCTGCAGACGGAATGCGCTGATGGCTGTTTGGTGCCCTCGCGCAACACACCCGGGTCGCAAACCAGACAGGCCTCCCCGGCTGTGGCCCAGAACACCGCGCGCGGCCCTCACCAAGGCGGAGGCTCGCCCAGGGACGCACCCACCAGCGGCGAGCAATTCCACATCTCCCCGGGCACGCAGGGGAACGCGAAGGGTTCCCCCAGGGCCCCTCGCGGCGACCTGCGCGCCGCAGGCCACAGGCGCAGCCGCACCCGTCCCCCCGATTAGCGACTCCTCGCCGCGCCGGCAGGAGACACGCCCAATGAACGATCCCGCTCGAGGTTGGAGCCCGATGGGGCCCAATGCGCGGCGGCGGCCCTGCGCCAATGCGACCACCCACCTCCTCTCCTCCGGCGTTCTTTGGCGTGCCGTAGGGGCTCATCGCGCGGACCCTGCGTGCAAGGCGCACCGGCGCGGTCAGATCCGCGCCGGATCCCGCCGTCCCGTCCCAGCCAGATCATCAGCCCCCCCGGGCGAAAGGCCCTGCGGCCGGTCCTGGGCATGCGGCTGCGCACCTGGCCGATCGCCGCACGGTGACGCCCTCCTCCTTCACGAACATCGACCCCCCGGAGTTGCGCAGCTTGGCCGCCTTCTTGGGCCGCGGCGCCTTGGCCCGGCCGCCCGCCATCAGCTTTATGGCCACGACGGCCAGCAGGCCCACAGCGATCACGACGGCCGCGAGCGTGGCGGAGTCGAACAGGGGCCGGCGCAGGAACCCGGCATCGGGGGTCCCGTCGTCGGCCATGCCGGCCGGGGCCTCTTCGCTCATGGCGGCCGGGGATGGGCGGAGGTGGGCGCTAGGCGGGCGGCGCGCGCCGCATCACAGAGGCGCCGCTGCTGGGCGCCTGGTGCCGGCGGATTGGGGGCGCGGGCGACCGAGGGGAGCGGATTTTGCGCGGGGAACGGGGGACGGGAGAGCTGGCCCCGCGCAAAAAAATGCGGGGTACAGGGGGCGGGGTTTGGCGGTCTTGCCACGCCATCCTGCGAATTAGCCGTGGGAAGTTGAGAGGTCAGGAGCGCGTGTAGGCGCCGATTCCTGTGTTGTTCTGGTTAATCTTTGGGGGTGCGAGCCGCGGCAGCCGTCGTGCAATGCGTGGGCGCCAATGAGCCCGGTGCGGTGCTGCTCGCGGGGCGCACAATGATCGCTGCTTGACTGGGCGCATCGCTATTGAGACCGTTCGGGAGCATTCGTTGTGGGAACAGGATGGCCAGGGCGCAGGGATTCACATTGGGGCCATTCCATGGGTTGCCTGAAAACTTGTGTTCTCCGCAGCAACAGCCAGCATGCACTTAAATCTGACATTTTCCCATGTAAAGATCGTGGCCGAAATGTGGCCGAAACATGGCCAGACCCTCCGGGTGGCACAGTGAAAGTCTGTAAAGATTCGTCCATCCCCTACCCCAGAGCGGTTGAACACAGCGAACAAAGGCGGTGAGATTGGGTCGCTTTGCATGCATGTTGCTGGCAATCGGCTACAGAAACACGGGCAAACCTGCCCACTGGCCATGCATGTTTAGGCGCATGCAGTCCAAAGGGACATGGACAGAAACGCTGACAGAAACCGCAGCGATTGTCACAGATTTACCCAACCAAGCCGGACGGCGAGCATGCTGTGGGTGCACACGCCGAAACCCGAACGTTTGCGACCGAAAACCGCTGGCTTTGAAGCCAAACTGGTCGGGCTGCACGCCACGACCTGTGTACAAAGGCCACACACTCAGAGAACACCAGCAAGGTGCTTACAACTTTAAAAAATGTTGTTCGTTGCGTTGCATCCCCTCCAAAAGTGGGCAGCGCGACCTTGTGGCTCTGCACATGTCGGTTCTCATACGATTCGTTCCCAGCTCGTCCTATCCCCGAACAGGGTCCCATATTTGTAAGCTATTACCAGCCGCTCACTTAATCTTCATGCAAAGATTGCATTAATAGCACACAACACGCAGCCTAGGATACAGAAAAAACGCCATGTGAGCCCTCTGCCCTTCGGTCATCAGATTCGATTTAAAAATTGCCGCACTACACACAGCTGTCTCCATGGCAGTTCAAGTGACACATGTCACTCAACCAGCGCACCCATATCCATGCTATCCATGTCAGCACAAGGCAAAACAAATGCCACCTCTGATGTTCAGCAAACGGGTCATATCGCCATTCTGGATGTCAAGTGCCACTAGAAAAAACATAAAAACCATCAATTGTAAAACAGAAAAGACTCGACATCACACATATATGCAAACCATCTCGAACCGTTTTCACATCATTTCACATCACTCGCAGCTGTCACTGAGGAGCCAAACATGCAGCATTCTGACAACTTAGATCATTTTCTGATGGCCCAGCTGGGCATCATACCCTTGAGTCGCAATCGAAGTTTGAGTTCAGCGCACTGACGTAGTGCATGCCCACAGCTATGTCTGCATTGGGTTGCTCTGGCCATGGCTTAAATGGCCATTGATGATGCTCAATGTCCCTTGCTGTCGATGATCTGATCCTCAATTGCACCGCAGTCTGCCAGAGTTTATCCGTTGAATTCTAGACCACATTTTGGGCCTCACGGGGCGCCAGCTTCGAGATAGTACGTAGAAAATTGATTGCCAATCATTATATTAGATTGATTCATTTATTGCCGGCCCGAACACTCAAAGATATAGAACACATGTTTGAGTGGATTGTGATGGGAAGAAATATGTTTTGTCCAACATGCGCATTGAAGTTTCCATATTGTTGCTTTCACGGATTCCATCAGATCTCACCGCTACGGTTCGCGACTAGTTGAAATCGAGAATCTCTTCGAAGAGATTCCCATGAATTCACGGGCTACTAGCAGGGAATCTTGTTACGCGCACCAGCCTGATGTGGGAGACGTCCTACTAATGGCCCTTGGTGTGGGGGACGCCCTGCCCAAGGCACGTACTATTCCTCACCCAATGTAACCTTTATCCATATTAGGATACGGGAGTAGGAGGGGTGGTCCCGCCTAGGTGCCCTGTAAGGATCTAGGTGCCCGGCGAGGCGGGTCCGCGGCTCAAAGAGGGCAGGAACCCCACACCCAGATCCTATTCGTAACATTTGGTTTCGGAGCCGCCTGAGGGTGGCGGCCACGCTTCCACCTGGGAGCGCGCGAGAGTACGAGACGCCGGAGCCCTTCCCCGGCCTCCTCCATGGAGGCTGAGGAATCGGAGGGACAAGCCCGGGATGGGCAGGGGGAAGGATCAGCCCGAGAGGGGCAGGAGATCGATACAGCCCGGGATGGGCAAGGATCTGGACAAGCCCGGGATGGGCCTGGAGGAGGACACGTCCGGGAGGACGAGGCTGAACCCTCCACAGCCGCATCGGTGCCCGCCCAAGCGGACCAACCGATGGAGGAAGCAGAGGCCCCGCCAACAAAGGAGCAGGGGGCCATGAAGGCATTAATGGAGACCCCTGGTGTGTTGGAGCTTCTGCAGAAGATGGCGGACGCCGCGGCCGAGAAAGCGAGAGTGAAGCGGGACGAAGAGACCGCCGAGAAGATCGCCTCGCTTGAGATCGCCGCGGACCAGGCCAAGAAGGAAGCCCGAAGGCATGAAGTGGCTCTGAAGAAGGCGAAACAACAGAGCCGAGAAGCCAAGGAGGCCCAACGCTCCGCCCAAGGCCATGTCCAGGCGTTGAGTGAACGCCTCCTGAAGCAGAAGCAGCGGGCGCAAGAGGCGGAGGAAAAAGTCGCACAGCAGGCGATTCAGCCCGTGAGGGCCCCTAGTCCGTCGGAGCTGCCCATGCCGACCATTCCAGAAGCCGAGGGCGACTGGAAGATTGTTGGCAAGCAGCGCCCCAAGCGGAAAAGCCCATCGCCAGGTGAGCGACTGCGGAAGGTTCGATCATCTCCCTACAAAGGTCGGGAGGCCAAAGCCTTAGGGCGCATTGAGAAGGAGAAAGGCCGGAAGGTCAAGTTCCCAGAGCTGCGGCTCAAATCCCAGGTGCATATTCGAACACCTAGTGGATTGGACGGGACTGGAGATGAGTCGCTCACAGAAAGCGCTCAAGCTGTTTGCGGCAAAAGTCCGCCAAGGCCGGAAGGTCATGATTGGAGCCCCCGGAGACCACCACTACCTGAGTGGGGACCCGGAGAAAGTTCTCGAGGGCTGGAATTTATTCCAGACACTGACGATCCGTATAGCCGGCAACCCCCGTGCCGTGCGAGGTGGACAAAGTTCCATAGCGATCGTCTAGAGGATCTCGATGAAGGTTGGCAGATGGCCGCAGAATGTTTTGGGGAACGGTTGACCACCGCCAGACTGATCCGAATTCAGAGGTGGTATGGTCCGGGTATGGCAAAACAAATTGCCAAAGAGGACCCAAATTGGCCAGAAAAATGGCCTTTGCGCTCAGACATATTCCAGAACCATGGGACTTGAGCGATGGGAGTCCAGAGAGACCAGACCCTAATGATCCCCACGAGCGGTGGGAGGAGATCTCGGAATTGTCGTTCTCGTCATGTGCTTCTCCTTTGCCGGGTGATATGTCAACCCGTGCACAAGTGCATAGAATGGAGAAGGAGAGACGACGGATTCGTAACCGAGATCGTTTTGCTCGTGCAAAGAAGTTGGACGAGAGAAAGGCTCGAAAGGCCAGTCAGCGTAGGGAGCTGAAAGCCGTCAGGCGTGAAAGGGATAAACAGTTGAATCCCGATAAGTATGAGCAAAAGCGAGCTCATAAGCGCCGACGAAAGGCTGAGATCAGGCGGTTTTTCTCCGCAGGAGGCAGCCAAAAGGCGCAGCGCCTGGAGGTACAGCCCAAGGCTGATGAGCTGGATCCAGCCAAACAGGCTAAGGCTTTCGCTAGGATTGCTTCAAAGGAGGGGACCTCCACCCACTGGGCAGATCAGCTGGACAGCAGCGGAAGTGATAGTGGCGTACGCCACCCCGCTCGCTTTGTCCCTACCCAACCGGAACCGGCATCGCCATCGGTTGTGGTAACCAGCGGTCCTAAGGTGCAAAGGATGCCGGAGAGGGAGACCCCGCCTGGAGAAGCAAAGGCAAAAGAACAGCCTGATAAGGCAAAAGACCCGCTTGCAGAGGCGAGAGTACAGCCTAGAAAGGCAAAGGAGGAATCCAAAGGCTCGCAAAGGCCAGTTTCAGGTAATCATCCTGTTGAACTGTCTTTGCTGCGACCTGTTGTGAGTACACAGTTGCGTAACCGTGCAGAAATCAATGATTCTGCTGGTAACGACGACGTGGTGTATCTTGGTTCGGCAGGTGCCCCTGCTGCTCCAATTCCCCTCGAGAGGAGGGAGACCTATGAGATCCTGCAGAGACAGGAAGCTGCTTTGCAGAAAGCGAAAGCGGATGCAGAAAAAGCTGCACAGCTGCGCTCCATCATGGGAGATGAGGATTATGCAGTATTTCTGCAGCTTCAAGAAGCAAGCAGATTTCTCATGGACGGCAGGAAATTGCCTACAAACCGGCGAAACCGGGGCCTGGATACCAGGAACGCCGCGCCCAGCAAATGGCGGCCGATCAAAGTGGACGTGCCAAGGTGCCGCACGAGGCTGCAAAGCCCACCCCTGTGATGCGTGCCCCTGTCATACAGGACACGAGGGGCTTTTGGGATACGCTGGGTGCCTTTCATGACCCTCATGGAGGGGTATACTTTAAGGGGCATTATCATCCCCGTGGAGGCCATGCCCCATACAGGGCCCAAGTCCCAAGGGACGCCCTCCAACGTATACCCGGGAAAGTGCGTGGCCTCTTTGATGCGCAGCAGATGGCACTGGGGATATATGTGCCAGAGGGTCAAGAAGCAGCCATGGAATGGCAGGCCATCCAGAGAACTGGCCGAAAAGTCCACGAAGGACGGTGCATCACCCGGGACAAAATTCAAAGGCTGGGAATGGCCTTACATTCTGCGCGGAGTCGGTATTGTATCCAGTTGATATTATCGGCCAAGGGACGGCGACCGGGGAGCATACCAACCGAGGAGGGGTACGCGGCGGAGATCGCCCAAGACGGGGAATACTCAGCACCACTACGTTGGATCATCCATCCATCATCGGATGCGGGGAGGGTTACGAGAAGTGTCGCAGTACTCCCGCCGATCATTTCGAACCAGGGAACCTCCGCGAGGGAATTTCTGTTGGGGAGAGTTGGTCAGAAGGCTGTTGAGCCACGCCGAATGGGGCCTCCACACGCCTCGGTGCAATCCCAAAGAGGCGAGGTTATACCGGTCAGAAAAAAGCCTATTTGGCGGCGGCGCAGGAGATTCCATATGCGCCAGTTTATTACGAACCCGGAAGGGAAGCTCAGGTGAGCATGAACATGCCTAAGATGAACAGTCAGGGCATGAAACCCCCAAAATGGAATGAAGATAAACAGGCCTTAACCAAGTGGTTACAAGAAATCATCATGTATTTCAAAACCACTATGGCACCCAGGACACAATGGGGGTGGATAGCACTGAATACTCTTGAAGAGTCAGTGAAACACGGCCTACTAGCCCAGTTGGGACACATATGGGGGATAACAATTGATGCAGAAGTGCTCTCACAGCCAGACTTTCAACTGTCATGGGAACAATTTAAGTATGGCATGGAGACACTTTATGATCATAAATGTTCCGACTTCGAAATTCGGTCGGAAATAGCAGCCTTTACAAGGGCAGGGACCTCGGGTCCCAATACAATCAAATACATGCAGCTCTTGGAACAAATGTTTCTCAAGTGTGAGAACGAACTTGATGATTTTCCAAGTTGCATGCATTGTATACTGGACTCCGTCCAGATATTAAGAGGAAATGCCTCTTAAATAAAGATGATGAGCAATGGACCACTTATGCCAGCCTGAGGGCGCATTTATATAAAGTGGGACCAACATATGACCAAGAAAACAAGGCATATGGCTCTCGTCGAAATGAAAGCCGGGATGGCAAACCGCACACGAGTAATCGTCTTGCTCCTAACAGAGTTATTCAAAAATACCACGCATTGAAAGTGGATCGTCGTGGCAAACCAGTTTTGAATAACAGACCGAGAGATCAAGGAGGGACGACTTACAAAGGTTCTCGTGTTGCTATGAAAATGCAGTCGCAGGCTTCGCATGGGGAGCGGAACTACGAGCCGCTGGCCGACATCCGCGACCCAATGGAAGAAAAGATGGTCACCAACAGTGCGCAATTACGCGACACAGCGTTGGAAGTCCTGAAGCGGGCTGGACGCTGTTATAAGTGCTTCAAGCCCTACTCAGCTGACCATCCTCGAGAATGCGAAGGGCGTGGAATACTCCCGCAGATGCCGGTGAGTTCCGCTCGCAAACGCGTGTCAGCGTTACATGCTTCCACCAAACTGTGTTTGGCAATGCGAAAGCATAATATCACCAGTGTGAAACTGCGAACTGCACCGATGGACGTGCGCATGAATGCAGCACCGGTGATTCCTGTTCCGAAAGTGCGAGCTGC
This sequence comes from Ostreobium quekettii, assembly GCA_905146915.1. Classification (NCBI taxonomy): domain Eukaryota; kingdom Viridiplantae; phylum Chlorophyta; class Ulvophyceae; order Bryopsidales; family Ostreobiaceae; genus Ostreobium; species Ostreobium quekettii. Next base: position 4,153 of record CAJHUC010000478.1, on the reverse strand, counting down.
ACAAATTGTTGTGAATCGTGTGATGAAATTGTCTCACACACCGGCGCAGCCGGACAGGACCAAAAAGGGTCCTCGCAGTGACCTCGATCGTTCTGATCGCATGTTGCATCCTACGCATTTTCAGCACATTCAATCACTGATTGCATATCGTTTCACACTCGATGCATGTGCCAACCCAATGGGGATAATGCACTTTGCGAACGATATTGCTCACGAGCCGACAGTTTCCTACGGAAACCACTCGCTCATGAGTTTGCGTGGATTAATCCACCTTTCCAAAATGCAGCGTCATTCTTGGATCATTACTTTGCTGAAAGAGCAAAAGCTCCTACACAAGTAGGCCATGTATATTACTGCCTGCATGGCGAACGTTTATGGACGATCCCCGGTTGCGCACCTTGCGCATTCTGGTACATTACCCAAAGGGTACCCGGTTGTTTACACAACCGCAAAATGATCGTCCTGGTCGCAAGGAAATGCCTGGCATTCCTTGGCCTGTGAACGTATATTACCAACCCTTTGTGGGTTCAGCGGAACACCGCATCAGAGGGGTCTCACAAGACCAGCCTCGTTTGACGTTTACCGGCCAGGTCGGGCACCAGCCCGCCTCCATTCTCTTTGATACCGGGGCGACTGGCACCGCGTACATCAACCCGACTTGTTGTCGTCGGTTAGGCTTAACGCCCCGTTCGCCTCATGCACTGTCTAATCGACAGCTTCGTCGCATTAATCGCCTTCGCCGTCTGGCACGTGCGACGCGACGTATTGTGGATCCCACGGAGTTCTCCACACCTCCACGTGTGGATGATCCTCACATGGAAAGTGAAGTGCTTTTAGCGGATGGGACATCCCTCCCATCTTTGGGGGTTGTCGATGTCCCCTTGACCATTCAAGGCTACAAGGACACAGTCCGTTGCCTGGTCATTGACCTTTCTGACGATTATGACATTATCCTCGGCGACAATTGGCTCTATGAGCATGCCGGTGTCATTGATTATCGTCGTGGTCATATCCGTGTCGTTTCTCGTGGACGTGAGATTACTCTTCGTAGTGCTCCCCGTTCCACTGTTTCTCCTTCCTTACCGGCCCGCCGGTTGGGTCATTTGTGTTCGCTGGGTTTTGCTCGTCGAGCCTACCAGCGTGGTTCTCCATTGCGCTTGGTTTTGGTTCGCCGGGTCGGCGACCTCCCTGAGGGGGACGCACCAGGCCCTTTGGCCACATCAGGTCAGGAGACCACAACTTATGCTGTTCCACCAGCACAGATCACAGCCCTCTTGGAGGAGTATAAAGATCTGTTCCCTGATGAACTCCCTGAGGGATTACCTCCAGACAGAGGAGTGTCATTAACTATCCCATTGGAGGAAGGGACCAAACCGGTTAAGCGACCAGCTTTTCGGTATAGCCCGAAGGAAATGGAGGAGATCCGATCACAGGTGGATTACCTGTTGAGGAAAGGTCTGATTACGGAAAGCAGTAGTCCCTTTGGGGCCCCTGTACTTTTCGTTCCTAAGCTAGATGGCAGCCTCCGAATGTGTATTGATTACCGGGCATTGAACAAAGCCACTATCAAGAATAAGTGGCCGATCCCGAGAATAGATACCCTATTGGATCAGCTGCAAGGAGCCAAGGTGTTCTCGGCTATTGACTTGCAGCAAGGGTACTACCAATTACGGATCGATAAGGCAGATTGTGCCAAAACGGCGTTTGTTACGCCATTGGGCTTGTCCGAGTTCAAAGTACTTCCCTTTGGACTTGCGAATGCCCCTGCGATATTCCAGCAGACGATGCACCATATATTTGGTGATCAACTTGGCAAACACGTCCTAGTTTACTTGGACGATATCTTGGTGTTTAGCCGAACTGCTGAAGAACACATACAACACCTTCGGCAGGTGTTAGAAGTGTTACGACAGCAAAAGTTATACTGTCGAATGCACAAGTGCCGGTTCAATAAGGAGGAGATCTCCTACCTGGGACACATCGTGTCTCAAGAAGGAATTCGCCCAGATCCCGAAGGGATTGAAAAGGTGAAGAACTGGCCTGTACCTCAGTGCGTGAAGCACGTACAGCAGTTCCTCGGACTGGCAAATTACTTTCGAAAGTTCATTCAGGGCTATTCGAAAATGGCGACTCCCTTGACAGACTTGACCAAACAGAATGGCAAGTGGGAGTGGGCGTCGAAATGTCAGTCAACATTTGAGCACATCAAGGAGTGTTTGACCACGGCTCCTTTGCTCAAAATGCCAGACCCTGAGAGACCATTTGAGGTCATCGCCGATGCCTCACAAACTGCTGTGGGGGCGGTCCTGATGCAGGACAATCACCCTATTTGTTATGCGAGTCGAAAGTTCCTCCCGGCGGAGTTGAACTACAGCGTGACAGACCAGGAAGCTTTAGCTTCGGTCCACGCTGTCCAGTTGTGGAGATGTTACCTTGAAGGAACATGCTTCAAACTGGTAACGGACCACTGTCCGTTGACCTACCTTAAGTCACAACCACAACTGAGCCGCAGACAGGCCAGGTGGTCAGAAATCTTACAACGGTTTGACTTTGACTGGGAATACCGCCCAGGGCGAAAGAATGTGGCTGATCCACTCTCTCGCATTCCTCCATCGCCCGATGAGCAGGAGGCTAAGAGGAAAAGTCAACTAGTTGTATGTGGCTTAAGAGTAAAACATAAGCGGGGCAGCCAAAAAGAGGCAACTGAAACGGTAGAGGCCAAAGATCTAGCCTCCAGGATCCGTCAGGCCTATGGCAAGGATCCCCAGCTTGCGTCTGTTAGACAGCAGCAAGATATGCGCTGTACAGACGGGTTGTGGCTGCGAGGCACTCAGGTGTATATCCCTGAGTCTCCCAGTCTGCGGACTGAGATCTGCCAGTTGGCTCATGACCATCAAAGTGCTGGACACTTTGGTCAAGCCAAGACCCTGGACTTGATCCAGCGGCATTACTGGTGGCCAGGAATGCGACGAGAAGTACACCAGTACGTCGATACTTGCCTGGTTTGTCAACAGGTTAAGTACCCTCGTCATAAGACCCCAGGCTTATTACAGCCTCTGGGCATTCCTGAGGAGCCATGGACCGAGTTGTCCATGGACTTCATTACACAACTGCCAAAAACTAAGGGAGGTCATGATGCTATCGTCGTGTTCGTCGATAGACTGACCAAAATGGTCCGCCTTGCAGCTACGACCACCGAGCTCTCCGCAGAAGGAGCAGCTGACCTGTTGGTGCAGAATGTGATAAGGCACCACGGCCTCCACTCTCAGATAGTGTCCGACAGAGACGTTCGGTTCACTTCCAGGTTTTACCGGTACCTGGCCGAGAGGTGGAAGATCCAGCTCAACATGAGCACTGCGTACCATCCACAGACGGATGGCCAGACCGAAGTCATGAATCGGGTTCTGGAGGATTACTTACGCAGTTATACGCGTTCTGACCATGACGCGTGGGATGAACTGTTAGCCATAGCCGAGTTTGCAATGAACAACTCGAAAAACAGTTCCACCCAAGAAACCCCGTTCTATCTGAATTACGGGAGGCACCCAAAGAGTCCCTTAGCTCTTGGTGTGCAAATTCGGAAGCCATTAAAGGGCTATGACAATCCGAATGCCCGCGGCTTGGCAGTGGCCATTGAAAGGGCGCAGCAGCCTTATTTGAGGCGGTCTGGTACACCCCTCGTGGAGGGATTACCAGCAGTGACACGATTTGATCACCGTGTCCAATCAGCGCTGAAAGAGGCCAGGGCGTGCTTAGAGAAAGCACAAGATAGGCAGTCAAAGCATGCTGACCGCCATCGGAGAGAGGTGTCGTTTAGTAAAGGAGATGGCGTCCTCCTTTCGACACAGCATATTACTCTCAAACACCCTGGAACTCGAAAACTATTACCGAGGTGGATTGGGCCCTTCACCATCCTCGACCGGATAGGTTTTGTCGCATATCGACTAGAACTCCCGGAAAGCATGCATAGGATACATCCAGTATTTCATGTATCGAAGATTAAGCCTTATAAGGTAAGTGGCAGAGTACAGCCACCCCCAGTACCTATCAAGATCGAAGGTGAACTGGAGTATGAAGTTGAACGTATCCTTGATAAAAGGATTAAAAAGCGTGGGAGACGCAAAAACTATATTGAGTACCTTGTCAAATGGCT
>CAJHUC010000477.1:0-23990 GCA_905146915.1 Ostreobium quekettii | reverse complement strand
TTCCACCCAAGAAACCCTGTTCTATCTGAATTACGGGAGGCACCCAAAGAGTCCCTTAGCTCTTGGTGTGCAAATTCGGAAGCCATTAAAGGGCTATGACAATCCGAATGCCCGCGGCTTGGCAGTGGCCATTGAAAGGGCGCAGCAGCCTTATTTGAGGCAGTCTGGTACACCCCTCGTGGAGGGATTACCAGCAGTGACACGATTTGATCACCGTGTTCAATCAGCGCTGAAAGAGGCCAGGGCGTGCTTAGAGAAAGCACGAGATAGGCAGTCAAAGCATGCTGACCGCCATCGGAGAGAGGTGTCGTTTAGTAAAGGAGATGACGTTCTCCTTTCGACACAGCATATTACTCTCAAACACCCTGGAACTCGAAAACTATTACCGAGGTGGATTGGGCCCTTCACCATCCTCGACCGAATAGGTTCTGTCGCATATCGACTAGAACTCCCGGAAAGCATGCATAGGATACATCCAGTATTTCATGTATCGAAGATTAAGCCTTATAAGGCAAGTGGCAGAGTACAGCCACCCCCAGTACCTATCGAGATCGAAGGTGAACTGGAGTATGAAGTTGAACGTATCCTCGATAAAAGGATTAAAAAGCGTGGGAGACGCAAAAACTATGTTGAGTACCTTGTCAAATGGCTGGGATATGGACATGAGCATAACAGCTGGGAATCAGCAAAGTCAGTTGCAAATGCACAGGAATTGGTTCAAGCATTTGAAAATGGCAGAACACCTGTGATGCGAATGCAAACCGCATGAAGTACGGGATGTACATACTGAAACATGCTCATGTGTGCTTATGCTTTTGACAGGTTCTCTTGCGCTGGGCCCAGAAAAACACTGGGTATACTGCCCCCCGTGCGAGGACACAGTTCGCCCACATGAACGCCATGTCAGTGAACATCCTCAACGGGGAGAGGTTGGAGACCGCCGACCCCTACGTGCCATTTCCCCGTGCGCCTGAGCGTGCACGCGGACGTGGGCGACGGCGGGGTGCCGCACTGGGCCGATCTGTACCGGCGTGGGCTGCTGGTGGTACTCGGCATCGTGGTCGCCGATGAAAGGCCGGGAGGTCAAACATTTCCAGCCACTTGGCTGAGGAAGAGTTTTCATGAGGGTTGTGAAGGCCGGGACGGTCATGTAACACAACCACTCTTTCTCTTCATCCAAAACTGTTTTGTGTGTTGTGTTTTGTTAACTGGGCATGTGGCAAATCGCACAGCCAGTTCCACCAACATACATACAATGTTTCTGCTCCCGTATCCACTTATATTGGGACGAGGACGCCCCTCTCCCTGAGGGGGACGAATGTTACGCGCACCAGCCTGATGTGGGAGACGCCCTACTAATGGCCCTTGGTGTGGGGGACGCCCTGCCCAAGGCACGTACTATTCCTCACCCACTGTAACCTTTATCCATATTAGGATACGGGAGTAGGAGGGGTGGTCCCGCCTAGGTGCCCTGTAAGGACCTAGGTGCCCGGCGAGGCGGGTCCGCGGCTCAAAGAGGGCAGGAACCCCACACCCACATCCTATTCGTAACACTCACTATAAGCATGCAATTCTGTGGGAGCATATCTCTGGAAGCACTGCAATAGACACGTGAAAATAGTCTAAGGCACTATATTTAATGGCATGATGCAAAGTGCGAGGGTGCCGCAATCTTGTCAATCAAGCATGGCAACATCAAGAAGCTACACTGTAGATGACCTGATCCAATTTGTGGATATCAAAATCGAAGGTTCGCAAGTTACACTTTCCCATTGCTATTCAAATAACAAGGTTGCTGACAAACGATTCATACCCTATTGCATGTGCAAAGCGACATAAAGAGCGCTGCATGCATGGTTGCATTGAATTCTTGATTCGCATCCATCATGAATTTATGGGATTCCTATCAATAATTTTGGATGTTAAACCTTTTTCTTTGTGGATATCTTTAGGATAATCTCGCGTTCAGCACTACCTCAAGTGTACCAACAATCAGATTTTTGGTGTATTTGCTAGAGATGATTGCACCATTGGGTAATGACGTAATGTTGGCCTTATCAGGGGTGGGATTGCCAGCAGTGCTTATCATGATTGTGAGGGTGAAAAGACAACTAATAAATGATGATGTGACATATGGTGATTTATGGTGAAGTGTGGTCTGGTGAATATGTTGTTTGCATTGTGGTGACATGTATATGGAGACATAGGGGGAAGTGGTGAATGAACATGTTTACTCAGCTGGAATGTTCATCCTATAATCCATCTGGTTACGGCCTTGCTTCCCATGCCTAGGAGCAGCCGTATCCTTGCGTGCGCAAAGGGTGTTTGGTTTCCCTAATAATGAAGATGTGGCCATCTTCAAGAGGCAGAAAAGTTAGCACAAGGTTTGTTGGGCAGCAATCGACTGACAGAATGAAAGGGGTAGCATAGGGTCGCAAGGCCAAATATCTCAATTGCGCCCCATGGGTCGCCACTCGATGTATGCTTCAATGTGCCATAGGCTATTCCAGTGTCCATTGCGTGTGTTTAGCTTCCCTATGGTGAAGTCAAACACAACGTTAACTCTGTCTTTGAAGTAGATGAGTTGAGTTAACTTGTCTAAGCAGCACCCATCAACTATATTTAACTTACAATTATATTCCATTCTATTTGTGGTAAGTTGCATCCCAAACTGGTTGTTGGGCACATTCCTGATGCATGCACAGAGGGCGGGATAGCACTGGAGGGTGAGCACCAATCCAGGCATATCGCTGGTGGGTGTGGCATGGTTTGGCACAACGTGGGGTGTCGATTGGCAGCTATGGAAAGCAAATATTCTACAAGGCGCAAAGGTGGATCGATGGGAGAAGTAGCCGAATGTCAGCGTTGACTGGCAGCGATGGAATGAGCAGATCCTCCCAGGCACGAAGATAGATCGACATGAGAGGGTGGTGAAAGGGAGAGTCGACTGGCAGATATGGAACATGGAGATTCTCCAAGCTGCGAAGGTGGATCGACGGGAGAGGCAACCGAACGACAGCGCCGATTGGCAGCGAGGGAGCAAGCAGTTTCTCCAAGGCAAGAAGGCAAATCGATGGGAGAGGCGAGCTAACGCGTGCCCTAGTCCACAATGGGAATTGGTTTGTGGACAAAAGGCATTAAAGCTCCACACTCACAGGCATCAATGCACAAGCATTTGTTTTTGTTTTATCACCACAAGAACATATGACATACCATTTCGGTGCACCAACTTGAGATGGAATGCAGATGTGAGTGAGTTGGTTTTTGGGTTTAGGGGAATGCGTTGAATAAGTAAGGGCCCTCGGGTCACCGGCTTGAGCTGGAATGCGGATGTGAGTGAGTAGGTTTTTGGGGTTAGGGGAATGCGCTGAACGGGTGACGGCCCCTGGATCACCGGCTTGAGTTGGAATGCAGATGTGAGTGAGTAGGTTTTGGGGTTTCAGGGAATGCGCTGAACGGGTGAGGGCCCTCAGGCCACTGGCTGCAAGTGCAATGTGGATATGAGCAAGTCAACTTGGGTCAATGGAATTTTGGACGAGCAGTCCATTAGACATAAAGTCCTTAGACGACTTGTCTGTTAGACAAGTTGTCTTTCGACGAAATGTCCGGTACCTGCTGTTCCGCCTGGTGGCTTTTTTCACCAGCTTCTTGGCCCCCGCTTCGCGCCATCATCCGCAGACCCTCGACCTAATCGCCCCCGCGCCGCTTAGTACCCCTTTCGGTGCCGCCCACCCTTACACGTCCAGCCGCGTTGCCGTTTACGCGTCCCCCTCACTTCTCCCCAAGAAACCAGCTTGGCAGCGGGGCACGGCGGCTTGAGAGGCGCACGGCGACGCTCCGCCGCCCCGAGGGTGCGGAATACCGTTCGAGGTAAGGCCCCTCCCCTCCCGACAAGTAGGCACCCCATTCCCCGCCGTATCCGAGGAATGCAGGTGCCCGCTCACACTTTCAAGGTATTTATACCCCCCCCCCCTTTTTGAGTCACAGGCGCTCGGGGTGTGTGAGGGCGGAGATGGCGATCGGCCCGCGCGGCTCAGCTCTCCGCGTCCCAGAGCCCGAACGAGGTCGCCTTGGCGCTCGCTAGGCGCTCGTTCCCATGCATCTCGATCCCTCCTTCCGACCTTTCTCACGTGGTTCACCCAAACGGGCGCCGATCGCCGGCCGGCCTCGATTGCCCTCCCAGCGTCGCGTGCCGCCTCGGGCTGGAAGCGCCGTTGGGGGGTGCAGCCCTTCGCCCGCGGTGGGGCGCCGATGCTTTGGACGCCATTCCCTATGTCGCAGCTTGCCCCTTGGTGCCCTGCGGGCCAAATGCCTTGCCTTGAAATGATCGCTGGCCGGTCTGGGTAGGAAGCGGCCCGGCTGGGAAAGCAGCGTGCTCCGCGGCAATGCCCCGTCCGCGCACCCGCCCCCGGGAGGCTGCCGAGCCAATTGAGCGCCGCACCGCGAGTCTCGGCGTCCTGTGGATGAGTCACGGGGTGATGGGGCGGGGTTGATGGAGGGTGGAGAACCGGGATGGAGCCCGGGGAAGGAGGGGGGAGGGCGGGACTGGCCCAGGATTAGTAACGGCGGGTTGACGCATGGGCCTACATGGGGAATGGGTGGCACGTGACCTTTCATGGTGTACAGTACCGCGGGGAGATACGCTGGGCCCGCGTTTGTACGGCCCGGCGGATGTTGCTGGGGGACGTGGCATGTTCTCATGGCACAGGCTGGCGTGGTCACCCTGTGCTCGTTGTTTCCATCCGGGTTCCAAATGGGATCGTCTCAAATTCGCTATCCGGCCCCGGGTTCCGTGCGGGCCATCCTGAAATCGTGGCTTCTCCGGTTCCAAGGGGTCACCCTAAATTCACTGCTTCTCACCGAGTTGCAAAGTGGTCATCCCAAGTTCCCTGTTGCTCCCCCGTTTGCAATGGAATCGCCGCAAACTCGTTGTTTCTTCTCACCCGGTTCCAAGAGGGTCATCCCAAACTCTCCATTCCTCACCTGGTCCCAGAAAGGAATGGCGACTACAGGGGCATCCTGTGGGTTAGCATACACTTGGGGAGGAGGGGCAAAGTCTCCTGCGAGCAAGTCGTTGGAAAGAAAAACGGGGTTTGGTGACGTCGGTGATGAGAGTGCGCCCCTGTTGGGTGATGTGCTGTGCGTTCTTTGGGCTGTGTCTCCACAGTGCCGATCAAGTTGGGAAGAGGAGCGAAAAGTGGAGGCGAGGGAAAGAGTTTCTATTAGTTGGGGACTCTTTTATACAAAGGTTTCGAATTTACAAGGCATGCCCTATCCGTGGCATGTCTGGAGTGTTTGTCCCACTTTTTCTCAGGCACTAAAGGCAACCAATATGTAATAGGGGTGGGGTGGGGTGGGGTTTGGGGTTAAAGAGTGCCAAAGTACTACCCCTATGTTCTCGAAGGGAGAGCGCAATGCGCTGACATGGCCTGCCTCTCAAATCCTGGGTTTAGGACACAGCCGAGTGGCATGTGGCATGATTTAGCAGTGTTCATATTGTGTTTGCAGATATCTGCCTTCGGCTTCCATGTTTGGTGCCCAGAACAGTTGTTGGGGTCACCAGCATAAATAACTGGAAGGTCCCAGCCACAGGACTGGTGGTTCATCTTATTGAAGGTGAGGGACGCTTATTGTCACATACACAGGTGAGACAAATTGCTACAGAACTTGAGTGCAATGGAGCCCATTTCCTGTTCAACCAACTGTTGTGTATCTGAAGAAGCAATTTGAATTCACAGTATTGCAGTGTTAAAGGCAGTGCATCGATTCCCAAAATTTATCGTTTTCACAATGCCAACTGTTGGTCAAGCTGCAATGGTAGCAAAAGGTTTTCGCCCAGCTGCAATATGAGAGCATCAGGCGAATTTTGATTCCTTTTGAAGCTGTGCTTCTGCCACCAGAATTGATGCAGCACTGTGCCCTGTTTGTTTGCCATCGATTGTATACTTTGCTCAAATCCTGGTGCTCAGGGCAGTTGGATTAGGCAGATGGCCATTTTGGATAGAGTAGGGTGCTGGATGCACGATGGCCCATAGTGTCCTGGGTTGAAGTGATTTGAAAAATTCTGTGTTTGGATTCGTGTGACCAGCTGGATAATAATCGCTGTCCAGCTACAGGGTGCCAATCGCAATGCATGCAAGCTGATTAGCCTGAAAAGGTGGATGCAGGCTGAAAGGAATAAAATTATATGCCACCCCGATCGCAGCCTGTCACACCAGATGGCTACGATCCAAAATTTATTTTTCCCCACAACCCTGCCCATCCCCTGCATTACGATGGCATTTTGCCCGAAACCCTATTTCAGTAGTTTGTTTCTGGGGCCCAGGTGTCAGTAACTGTGGTCAAGGGTGGTTGGTTGGGTGGAGAGGGTCAGCACACATACTGGGCAGGTTAGGGCATGCTGCTCCGATCGCATTTGCTGTTGTTAACAAACATTATTACCACCTGCCATTGATGTGACTGGAAGGGTGCTCAATGAATGAATGTAGCAACTGCAGGACACGGATGACAATGCTTGTTGGTCAGGATTCGTTTTTCCTCTGAGCTGGGATCAGAAGAGAGCATCGGGTTTTCTAGCAGCCTAGCAGGATCTCACAATATAGGTTGTCTATGCCTGGCATAGAGAACCTGTGATGGCAATCAGTGCACTGCCCTTTGCTGCATGCATGCTTCCAGTGCAGCCTGGTAGTTAGCAAGTGTCCTTTCAGACAAACTGGCTACTTGAGCTGCAGTACAGCAACAAGATAAGGTCTGAATACACTCATTGCAATCCGATCAGCGCATGGAATGCGACTGTTGAGACTAGTGTCGAATACCGAATGTGGCCAGGGGAGTCCAAAAGATGCGGTCCAGCTCAGATGGGGCACTGGCTACGAGGGCGGAGATGCCCCTTGATGCACGCTTCCTGCAGCTGGTGGGAACCAAGCTGAGGGCTGCTGGGGGAGGCGTGGAGGTGGCAACCTTTCCCAACTCCAGCAGGGACCAGCAGAAACAGGAGCAGCCAACACAGTGGGGATATGATGACCTTGCAAACTCTCCCCCAATCCCAGTCGTGGTGAGCAGTGTTTTGTTGTGACGCAGCATTGAAAGGTCAATAAGTTCACCAGTATTTGGTTGGCATTCTGTGTTGTGTGCTATTCCTGTTGTGTTTGGAGACGTCTGCTCCTGTTGTGCAACATCGAAAGGGTCTCAAACGAATAACCGGACAAGAGGGGGTTGACCCATACCTAGTGTCACCTTCCTGTGACAAGATGCAACAAATGAGCCTCCCTTGCATCTCTCAGCCGGAATCGGCAATTTGCTTGGATATGGGTGCCAGGCAGCCAAAGACTAGCAGCATTGTAGACCAAGGACTGTGTCGTTCAAGACTGCCAGGGGCCTGTGGAATGCAGCTGTTTGTGCATAACCTGATGGTCTGAAATGGAGTGGCCTTGCACCCAGAACCCGATTGTGGGCATCTTTTATAGCCAAGGTTGTGGCAGGGCGCACATGATGCCCTCCATTCTACACTTGCACTGAACGGTGTGTCAGTTGCTGCAGTACATAGCTACACATCTATTCTGTACTCTGTATTTTTGCGTTGCATTGTTTATTGCACACTGGACCCTCACACCTTGGGCTGCCCTTAGGTGTGATGTAAGCTTGGTGGAAGACAGGGGAATGTGTGTTGTCTGTGTACTTAGATATGACTCACAGATATTGTTCTTCCTTGCGGTCACTCAGCTGGCATCATCTGTGTCATCAACAGCCATATGATGACAACTGTGGCCGATGATTCTGAGATTGTTCTACCTTTGCTATGGTGTATTTGGTGTTGTCATACTGTTGCTTATCATGCATATTGTATTCACATTCACTCGGCCATCATTCGATTCAACCATTCTCTTGATAACACAGAAAAGAAAATATGCCTTTTGTGTTGTGTTTAGTTGCATAGGTGTGGATGTGCGCACTGGAAGCCAGATTTTGTTGGATAAAATGGGAAGGGGATCTGGGTGGGTCGTCCGCAAACGATGATCTGCATTGTGACCCACCTAATATCGTCGCCTGCCTATCTTCCCCGGCTGGGGGAGCGCATGCACTGTTGGGAGCACATGCGCTGCTGTTATTGCGTTCTCCCACCATTTTCATTCCAAGCGCTGCGGCTTCGAAAGTGCCATAGTAACCTGATCCCTCACGCCTTGCTGGCCTGCAGTCTGCTCTCCTGCCACGTTCTATTCACCCAATGCTTTCTGACGCGCGATGGACTGGTGTGCCTCCAGACGTCCCAGACCGCGCAGGCCTTCTCTCTGAGCTCGGCACTGAAGGGCCAGTCGGCGTCGAGCGCCAGTATCTACGACAGCTCCGGCACGCAAGATGGGGTCGCGCCCGCCGGCTACTCCATCCCCGCCGTGTCCCAGATGTTCATTCACGCGGTGCAAGATTTGCACACCTCACGGACGTCCGAAGATGACGTCTCGACGCCCAAAAGACGGTCAAGGAGAAGCGCCCCTGTGACGAAAGGAAAGTCGCGGCGAGGCGTGGCGAGTGGGAAACTATCTCGGAGGGCGCCGATTGAGAGACAGCCGCGACCTGCGGCGGTCCCCATGCAGTCGCCATTCATGGCGGCCAACCAATGCGAGGCGCCTGAGACGACGCCCAACAAGAACTCGACGCTGGAGTTCGGGAAGAAGTATTCGGAGCTGAGGGTGAAGGTGAAGCGGTCGTTTCGGAAGCGGGGAACCGACGGCCGTCAGGTGGAGGAGAGGCCGCGCAGGATTGAGGCGACCGACAGCATCGAAGAGACGCTGAGGAGACTTCAGGACCCGCGGCCCCGCGTCCTGGCGAATCGGCCGAAGCCAGTGGAGAAGGTGGGTTTGGGCATGCGGGAGTGCTGGCTGCTGAAAGGTTTGTATGTTGATGAAACGGATGATGCCTGCTCAGCACCTGCAACAGCCCTACTAAGAATGTAGCGTTGTTACTGCACTTCGAAAATCCAGGGCTGCATCGACAATGGAATGGCTGCGCCTTTCCTTTACTGCTTTTGTTCCCAGGATGCACATCGACTACCCAGCAAGAGGGTAATGAGGCTCAGTTATGTGGGAAACTAAACCACTTTGTTCTAATCTATTTTCACATCCATTCACATCGCATCAGCAGCTCGTGCAAGAATTGGATGCATTCAAGGTGCAACTTCAAATACGCAGTGTCATGGCCCCATTTGTGTCATTGCAGCCTGTCGTGTATCTGATTACAAATCTGTGTCTACGATTCCAAGTCATACAGTCATCCTTGTGATGTCCAGATGAGCACTGCCATTCAGCACCATGTATCTCAATAAGAGCACAGGATGTTTTATTCCATTGCTTCGAGGAATGCCCTCCATCGCACTCGTAAATTTGGTATCGTTCTGGACGCAATATCTAACAGGTGAACCCTGACACGTGCTTTGCTGCCTCAACAGAAACGAGCATCGCCGCCTCACACACATCCACAGCCGTCTCCACCGCTACCTCAGGTACCAAAAGTTGCTTTGGCAAGCTCCACAATGCCTGAAATAGCTCCAGCCTCAGCCCCCAAGGTTGTGGAGCCCCCTTCCAAGGATCCCAAAACAGACATGCCTGCTGCCCGACCACGCCACATCCCAGAGTATGAGGAGACTTGCGTGAACGCATTCTGGTGCATGTGGATCGTGGGCTTCATTTTCCCGGTCCTGTGGGTAGGCGGCTCAACAGGAATCTTCTCCAGCTCTCGGTGTGGCTTCATCGCAGGGATGACCAACGTAATAAGCCTGCTGGTGGCCATCATAGTGGTCGTCATCTTTTTTCTGTAACATTTTTGTTGTGCTAACCATGGACGACCACAGACGTTGGCACAGACACCAGCTGCAGCCCGAGAGAACACCACATGCGTGTCGTTCACACATCTGGTGCACAGACAAGATTATTGCTAGAAGTATGGACTCACAGAAATTGAGAGCCGGTGAAGCGTGTCGACTTTGACGAAAATTTAGGATATGCTTGGCCATTGTTTGGTCCAGAGGATTGTCTGTGCAGCCACCTGGTGAGACAAGGGCATGCATGCTGGGGTGTAAGAAGTCCTCATGACAATCCAGCGGTGAGTAGCTCGACACTCTGGTGCTTTGAAGAGGCCTTGATGGGCCTGTGGCAGGGCGATATTCTTATGGGCTGCACACCTTTCGTGATTTCACGTGCTGGAGAACTCTGTGGATTCTTTGATGCTTCTGGGAAGAGAGACATAGATAGCGAAATGTACATTGAGCCAAAGTGTATGTCAAAGATGCCAATCTCGCGTCCATTTTGGTATCGCATGCGGATCGGAGAACGATTCTGGTAGTATGGCAAATACAATTTATCGCTGTGTGCAAGCTGAGGGTTGAGGTGGGTCAGTGGCTGAGCTGACAAGACGACGCAGTTGAGATGAATGTTGGAAGGTTGGGTTTGTGGTGGACTGAAGGGTCTGCGTTTTCGAATGCTGAAAGAGGGGAGTGGGAAGATTCTTCAAGACTAATTCATGGAGGTGTTCCCTCGAGCAACATTCAGGGCAGCTGGCCAGTCGGTTAATACAGGTAAAAAGAATGTTAAATTCACATTTGGCAAGATGGATGTACGTTCTCGAGCATGTAGAGGCGGGGTAGCCGTTGAGCGCCCCTGGTAGTTTCGTTGGAGGTTGACAGCAGCAGGTTTGGCAAATCCCCAAGACGGCGTTTGTCAACATGATCAAGAGTGCGCTTGTACAGGGATTGAAGATTTGTAACTATCAGTTGCCAATTCCAATGATTGTGCCCCTATGCCATGCCTTTACTTCACTGCCAAGGCACCACCGCTCCATCGCCGCAAGTTAAAAATGTTGAAATGTCCAGTCACAATTGGGCGGAGTGTGGCGGATTGTAGGTGTGCAAGCACCACGGCAGGAATCTCGAGTCAGCGGAACGGGCTGTGCGCCGTTGCAGCCATGGGATAGTGTTATTGTAGAAGTAGCGACAAGAAAAGTCCATTTCTGGGGTTGCTTACAGTGTGATCACCAGAGCTGTTATGGTCAGAACCATCATTTCATGGACGCCTGAAATGATACTGAGTGAAATGACAGATGGCAGCAGGCGTTTGAGCTTGCCCCTCAACTGTGCACCACGGCTGTCTTACAAAAGATGCGACAGTTGAAATCAGATTTGTCGTTCATATATATGGATGGTAATCAGGCACAGCTGTGCCCCTCTTTCCGCGGTGCAGAGCGCCAAACATTGCCGTTTGGTTTTGTCTGCAATTAGCGTGTAATTTATGGCTGATGTTTGATTGGCAGGGATGCATCGAAAGGAATGATCTTTGGGCTGAGATGCTCATGCGTTACATACCCCATCCCGCGCCTTTTGGCCTTGTTGCATTGGAACGAGCTCATGGCATATAGTAGCTAGGGGTGCCCCGTTTGCCCATACCTTACAAAACCCACCCATTTCCATGTTTTCCTCGTGGGTGGCACAGAAACCAGCTGGCTAGTGCTGATGTGGCGCGAACAGAACGGAAATGCGCAGGCGCAAAAGCTGACGTGGCATCGAACGGCACCACAGAAGAAAACGAGGCCTTTGCAGAAACTGCATTATCCGAAGGGTGGCACTCAAGTTGGGAACGGATTCACTGACAGCTCAGAGACGTCCACAAATTCCAACGAAAACCAACAAAATTCAACCAAAAATTTGGATTGGATGTTGAAAGATGGCCAGTGCATTTGTGTTGTTGGTCTCTATTTGCTTGTTGCCCATGCTGCTACGCTCTTGTGAGCCTGTGCGCGCCTGTGCGTGCTTGTGTGCGCCAATACTTTGCTTCTATGTGCTTTTCTGCTTTTGAGACTCTCCATGCCGCCACGTCATTCCATAGCTCCTCGTCCAACACCTTAGCCCCGTTTTGCCAAATTTGACAAAGCTGAAGGCCAAACTGCGCCTTTGGCCTTTTCAATTTTTGACAATGGGGAGGGCCATGCATAAAATTTCACGGATCTCAGTGCAGACCGCCGGACAAAATGGAAACAATAGTCTGCCACTGGCAGCAACTGAGGGTGCAAAAAGGCATGGAAAAAGGCCTTGTACATCATTCGTCTGCCAGTGAACGCCCAAGAATCAACGGAAAAAACTATCAAGCTGATGTGGCACAAAAGGCCATGGTGGGCAATGCCCAGAATCGCGACGAAAAAGCACAGACAAAAAAAGGGTTCGGACCCACACACACACTCTCCCCCCTTCCAAAAAAAGTGAGCAAACACAGAAAAAAGCTTAGTGGACACCACTAGTAGTAGCTGATGCCGCTGCCCGGCTGCTGACCAAGTGCATTGGTTGGAAGATATTTTCCGGAGCTTACAAATGTGCGAAATTGATCCTCAGCGGGAACTTCAATCCACCACTGGCGGGTCCATGACACCAAATGCACACAAGGAGGAGCCAAGGCACCGCACAAGCTTTGCAAGGCCTGGCAGTAGCGCGAGTTCCCACGATTTCGCATGCATGAGTTGTTGTTGGCCGTGCTTGCCTCAGGGGCGGCACCAGGGTAATTTTGTCACGCTTAACATCAAATTGATGCTGAGATCACACCCCTCCTCCCCGCCCTTCTCCTGTGCACCAACGCTTATGTCCATTCCACAGCTGATGTCGTGCTTGGCTGCTTGTAGATCGAGACCCTGTCCTTGCGGGCTCAATCCCACGTGCGGTGCAACACCTTTCAAGAAACATATGCATTCCCTCCAGAGGACGCGCACATCACGCAGCAGGAAAGCTCCTAGCAGGGCGCACAATCGCGAGGCACTGAATGCGAAAGATGCGACCCCATAATTCGGCTCTGCCATGTGCGCAGCCATCCAGTGCAACCACACACGATCAAAGGGTGCAATCTGACTTGCATTCGCCACACCAATAGCTCCGTCGGAGGGCTCACCATGGGATAGGCCACAAAGGCTGTCGTGTGAGTTGCAGAGATCGAAGCGCAGGAAAGAATGGCAGCGTGCCTTGCACTGGGCTCTAAGGCCAGAATGGTCGTTACATACCAAGAACCAAGACGTGGTAATCAGCCAGCAGAAACTTGAACTGCTTCAAAGAATTCACCAACTGCATGCTCGAGCCCAAAGAGCAAGAAAGAATCGATCGGATTTCAACGTACCTAAATTATTGCTGCGACGGTATTCCCCGAAATTGGGCCTCACAGTTTTGGTGAAATAGCCAGGGTTGAAGGTGGGGCTGAAGTTGCCCAGGTTTGAAGTTGGAGTTTCCATTGCCACATTGCAGTTCCCGCAATTGGGCGCGTACCCGAGAGAGTGAAAGCAAATGCATGGGCAGATGCAAAAAAATTTCCGTTATTGAAAAAAGCGACTCTGGGTGCGCTCGTCCCAATTTAAGGCCCCCCGCCGCGCCCTGCGCGCCAGCTTTCTCTGTCCTCCCGCGCACTGGTGCCAGAGCAGCCTTGGTGCTTCCGACCGTGGTTGGCGACTGGGCGGCTTGGCGCTTGCGGAGCTCTCGCGCGACATGCGGGCGAACGGCCTGAGGTTCGGGACTGTCCCAGGGGGGCCGCTGGACGTGGTGAGTGCGGGCCGCAGGGACCGCCCGCAGGTCTGTCTCCCAGTTTCCGCGCAGCTCCCAGCCCCAGTCCAGCCACAGGTGGGCCCTGGGGCCCGGGGTCGTACTGGGCACCCTGGACGTCCGCCGCCACACGGACGTCAGTTGGGCTCGGCTTGACTAAAGTCTCCGCCGGCCTGTGTGGGCGCAGGGCGGGGCGGGGAGGGCGACCTCCGCAGCCATCGTACGGAGGGCAATCAACCGCCAGCGTGCACGCGCTGCTGCGCGATGGCTGGCGCGGGCTCCAGGTACAGGCGGGCTGGGCGGCGCGGAGGCCAAGCGGGGCAAACGGGGCGGCGAATGGGGCGATCGGCCGGACTCTCCCAAGGTGAGCGGGGCCGGGAGAATTGTGCCGCGCCGCGCCTTGTCCCTGGGTCCCGGCACCTGTGGTTTTGGCTGTGGATCTTTCTCTGGCCGGCTCGTGCAGAGCGTGTTAGGGGCCTGTGCGTTCTGGCGCGATGGCGCATCCCAGAAAAAGAGGCGGGGCAGTTGGGGCTGGCCGATCTGTGTGACAGATACTGTGCCAGCATGGATGACCTCCTTGCCCCAGCGCGAATCGATGGCTGATTGTCCGTCTACTATCGCGACGGGCATCGGCCCCATTTTCGCTCAGTCGGTGCTGGTTCCGTTTGGAATCCGCTGAAGCGTTGTTCAGGATCGTGGTCCGGCTGGCCATGGGGAACGCTTGGGGGGCGTCGCACCGCGGGTCAGTGGCGTTTCCCGACGCGGGAGGCGCGCTGATGGAGGGTTTAGAGGCGCAGTACCGCTGTGGCGTGCCGCAGCGCAAACCGTGCCGCCTCTTTTTGCAGCCTCCGCGTGTGGTACGCGATGTGTGTGGGAATTCCGCCTGCAACGATTCTGGCCCAGGCAATGGGACAACCTCGAAGTGCGCGTTGTTGTTGTGGCGAACGCTCCCTACTTCCGCTTCACTCTTGCTGTCGGTGGCTCCTACTGCATTGCACGGGGTAAAGGGGACAGAGGAAAGGGGAAGGGGTACAGTTCTTGCCGACGCGCAATGCCCGACGTGTTTTAGTTCCCAACACTTTTCAACGCCCACGAGGCTCCACTGTGTTTTTGAGCGCCGGTGGTGCGCTCTACTTCCTCGGCGGCGCAGTGCTCGTTGCCGCTGTCAGCGCCTCGCTTGAATCCATACTGGCAGCTACGTTTGGCAATCTGCCGTTTGGCATGCCGGGCCCCCTCCTTTCATGTATGTACACTTTTCTGGCCCACCGCTGAGCCGGCGCCGGTCCCAATTTCCTGCAGGTGGCCAGGAGGACGAGCCTGGCTGAGGACCTCCTGGACAGGCTGCGCGCCTCCCAGGCGGTAGCCGATGACTCCGTCGGGGATGAGCCCTTCGAGGACTTCATCATTGGTCGCGCGGCCCTGCGGACCAAGGATGGCTCCTTTGGTACACCCAGTGCTCTGATTTCTTGTGGGCCTGCTGTTCCGAGCCCGCCCGTCCGTGCGGTGGCTGAATTCCTTGCTTTGCTTTTTCCCTCTCATGAGACAAAACACTTGCACCTCCTTTGCCAACAGTGTGAAAAACGACAGGCTCTTCGTTGCATGTGCCCATTTGAGTTAATCAGACAACGCCTGCTTTCCACATTCTGTATGCGGTTTTATATGATGTTGTCCTGTTGCCTGCAAGAGGAACAAAATGCTTGGAGAAGAGTGCACCCCAGCCCCCATGTCGTGGGCGCACATAAAGCAAAACATGATAACATGCAGCAAACCACCCCAAGCGCCCCCCCATGGAAGGAGTAGAGAATCTAAAATTGCCATCAAGAAAATAGAGCAAAACACCCTCGTCTCTTCCCGTTCATTCTGCTGCCCACTCTACTCAACATGAGATTCGTTCGCTCGATGGCTCATTCACTCATTCGCTCGCCCATTCATTTCTATTAATCAGCCACCTACCCTCCCAAACGAAAATCCGATCATGCACCTGTACACTCATTCAAGCACACATTCATTCATTCACTGCACACACCCCATCTGTAGCGCACACAAGGGTGGCTGAAGAACAAGAGAGCAAGGTCGAAAGCGCACTTGCGTCCACAGCAGAGGTAGTGAGTTTGAACACCTCCCACACAACATAATTGTTCGATCTTGATTCTGCAGTTTGCAACCTGTCCTTGATGCCATCCCCAGGAAACTTTTTGCCCTGTGACACATGCTGCTCTCATGCCTATGTTGCAGTGGGCGAGATCAGCGGTATCATGGCCAATAGGCCGCAGGGTGCTGGCTGGGAAGGGCCTTTCGAGCAAGCTCCCAAGGGGACACTGGCACCAGCAAAGGCAATAGGCGCCCCTGCAAGTGCTCAGCCAAGTGCTGAGGAGAGAGCACTGTACGACCGCTTCATGGAGCACATGAACCCAATGGCCTCTTACCAGGGGGAAGCCCTCCAGACCCCGCCTCCCAAGCGCCATCTCAGGTGGAATGTTCCCATGGTGCCCGTGGCCGAGGCTGACAGGATAGGACAGCTGTCGTGCTGGCAAATGGCAAGGCAGGAGGCTCCTGTCCAGGAACCAGTGACGCTCGCACCAGCTGTGAGCGTGGCAGCTGCAGCCACACTGGATCTGGCACCTGCTGCCATGGTTGAAGATATCCAGACGCCCAAGCTGCTGGCCCCAATGCAGTCCCGGGCCTGTGGTGCTACAGAACCCCGGCAGGCCCTCCAGCTGGGCAAGTGCAACTTGCACAGCCCCGGCGTGCCTCCAAGTGTGCTGGAGGATGTGGACATGGGAGAGACGCTGACACTCCGCCCAAGGGTGCAGGCCGATGAGGGGCAAAGGACACCCAGTTTGATGCAGAACACCTCTGCACCACCAGTGCAGAAGCGCCATGCCTGGGGTGGCAGCTCCAATGTTGTTCAGGGACAGCTTGGTTTCCCCAACTGGATGGCTGTGGTTGGGCACCTGGCGGCGGATGATTGTCCGTACAGGAATGCATTTTAGGCTGGGCTAGGTTTTGTCTTGGGGGGTGGGGGGGTGGGCTGGGGTATTGGGGTGACGATCAGGTCACAGTGAAGAACTAGGTGGTAAAAAAAAAGAAAAAAAAATAAATATTTTTTCCTTTTAGGAAGTGAAGGGGGGGTTTGTCTTGGGTGTACATGCGTCTCTAGTGGGGTAGGTTGGGCAATTATATATATACATTAAAAAAAAAAAAAACGTAGTTCTGGGTGCGTGACCTGTCCAGGAGCTGGCTGGGAGGCGACAGCACAAAGAAAGCAGCCAGTGTTGCTCCTGTTGTGGGCAGCCCAGCAGCCAGGGGCCTGGCCTGGCATGGGTTGGCAGATGGCAAGGACGGCATGCAGCTTGGGCCAAGCGCCCACGATGGACACAGCCGTTCTAACATACACTGCCTTTGCAAGGCGGGTCACCTGGCTGCCCCGCACCATGCACAATTGGGAGCCACCCCTCCATCGCGGCCAGCTGTGGAGAGGTGGCAGGGATTTAATCCGTTGGTGAAGGAGTGTGTTGAGGGGAAGGAGATAGGGGACCAGCTGTATGTGCACAATCGCTTCAGCGATGATGCAGCTTGTAAAGGGGAAGCCACCCCTCAATGTCTCATGCTGCAGTGCAGCATCATCAGCTGTGGAGGGGTAGCAGAAAATGTTTCTCAGTCAAGGAGTGTGCAGAAGGAGGGAGAGAGGAGGACTGTGGCAGGCGCACAACCATTCCTATCAGCGTCGCCACAGTCCTAAATAGAGAAGCCACACCTCCTTCCCAGACATTGCAGTGCATCATCAAGAGCTTTGGAGGGGTGGCAAGAATGGAATTCGATGGTCAAGGAACAGGCGCAAGGAGGGAGAGAGGAGGACTGGGGCGGGCTCACAACCATTTCCTATCAGCATCGCCACAGTCTAAAATGGAGAAGCCACACCTCCTTCCCAAGCATTTCAGCGCATCATCGCCAGCTTTGGAGGGGTGTCGAGAATTGAATTCGATGGTCAAGGAGCAGGCGCAATATGGGGAGAGAAGGACTGGGGTGAACGCACAACCATATCCTATCAGCGTCACCACAGTCTGAATGGACAAGCCACACCTCCTTACCATATACTGCAGGGCGTCGTCGTGAGCTGTGGAGGGGTGGCAGGGATTAATGGGACGCTGGACGACTGGCTGGACGTGGAAGAAGAGGGCTGTGGCTGGTGTACTGTGCTGTGTTGTCCGTTGATGATAAAGGACGGCTCGCAGTCGTTCTGCAGTGTGCTTGGCAACGGCGTCAGGGCGCCATGCCCATGCCAAAAAAAGGTGAGGCAAACTCCCGGGCTGCTCCTTTTTCAATGCAATCGCTATTTCGAACTCAAGGATTCCATATCTTCAAGAACGTTGAGCTTCTTGACGTTTTAGACTACCCATTCCCCTCTTGGGGTACCACAAAGTGCCCTCCTTGGCTCGATCGCTCCATTATTTTACAGATGCGGACATGGCAGCCGTTTCTCATCTCACATGTACATGTCTACGTACGCAGGCCTGCCAAGGACGATACGACAACACAAGAAGACTTCAATTTCATCCATGGTTGAGAAGCGCATGGTCTGTTGCACCCCGGGCAGCCCTGAGCAGATTCGGCATTAAAAGATGAGGAGGACGATGAGTTTCTGGGCCCGGTAGCCCTGGAGGATGCTGAGCCCTGGGACCTCCTCATGAATATCGACCAGGTGAGTCCCTGACAAGCGACACACTTGTGTACGGCATACCGTTGTCTGAGTTTCTGCAGAGAAGCGAATCGCACAGAGCTCATGTAGCGGAGATGTGGCATTGTTAACATTTCTCAGGCGCTCAAATGAGTTTGGGAGACAGTGAATGGGAGCAGCGGCACATGACGTGCGGAGTCTGAGGTTCAGATGCAGCTCACATGGACGTACATTCCGTTTTCTGTTGGCTGATACCCTGATGATCTTGCGCAGGGTAAAGCAGGGTGGCCCCAACACGACCACACAGGCCGTATGCGCACCGCCCACAACCATCGGGCGTGATCAGACGTCGACGCCCACAGTTCGTCCACTGAGCGAGTGCAGCAGCCAGGAGCTTGAGCACGCCCAGCACCAGTCTATGGAGCGCACGCCTTCTTGCGCCGTGTGTGAAACACAGCGGTGTTCGACGCCCCACCCTTCCGCTCCTCCAAGAGGCCCTGCCTTCTGCAAAAGCACGTCAATGAGGACAAGGTCTACCCAGCAAAGGTTCATGCGTCAGGTTGACGATTTGGATAATTCCGCCTGCCTGGGGGCGTCACACCCAGAGCCGTGAGCCCCCCTCGAGTTTAGGACTTAGGGCACCCTGGGACAGCCTGGTCCCCGCAATCTGCACACCGTACAGTCGACTTGATGCAGGCTCTCGACAGGAGCCTCGAGGTGGTGCCTTTCCCAATTTAAGAAGGCCCAGGGCGGGCGTCGTGGGTTGGAAGGACGGGCCGTCAAATGCGCTGCCAGCGTTCCTGTGTCTGGCGCGCGTGGCAGTCCCGCACAGTGGCGGAGCGCCAATAGGCGCGATGAAGCCAAATTTTGTTGTTGGACGAGGCGTACGCAATGGAGATGGCCCAGGGTGGACGTCAGCGGGTTGGTCGGACGGACCGCCAAGAGTGCTGCCGACAACATGTGTCAGGCGCGCGTGGTGGTCCCGCACAGTGGCGGAGCGCCAATAGGCGCGATGAAGCCAAGTTTCGTTGTTGGACGAGGCGTACGAAGTGGGGGTGGAAGGTGCAGTACCTGGGAAGTTGATGGAACGCCGAGAAGCAGCATACGTCAGCCTATCAAAAGCGTCGGACATGACTGAGAGTCACTGCGACACTGCCGGAGTCCATGAAGGCCATCGCCACAGTTTTGTCTGCTTGGGGGTCTTGCAGCCAGAGCTGTGAACCTCCCTTCGAGGAGGGGATTTGGGGTGCAGCCCTACTCCCCGCATTCTGCACGCCGGCGATCGAGACTGGGCACATGTGTCCGAGCACGTGCCTGCATGGGCTCTCGCCGCCAGCTTCGAGGTGGTGCCTTTCTCATCTCGAGAGGGCCCAGAGTGGACGTCATCCGTTGGTCGGACGGACCGCCAAGAGTGCTGCCGACAACATGTGTCAGGCGCGCGTGGCGGTCCCGCACAGTGGCGGAGCGCCAATGGGCGCAATGATGCCCAATCGCCCTCTAGCAGCACGCTGGATTTGACTATTCTCCCAGCAGCCATGGAGACAAAGGATGCAAGCCTTGGGTTTGTGCCGTTTCAGACGACAGTGGATCAGAACAGAAAGGAACGAGGCCGCCTAAAGACAACACGTGGCACAGCTCCGCCTCCGCTAGCTAGATACCCCGGAGGCGGACAGCTGGCGTTCCTTAATTTCGAGAGGCGCCGCTCACAGTTCTGAACCCAAGGCATCTTCATTTCCATGGCGTGCGCGGGGATGTCTGACGTTTGACGTCGTGATGGATTGGATGTGCGATGTGGTTGGCCACTAAGGAAGGCGAGGGACAGACTGACTTCTTGGGCCTAGCGGAAAACGGGGTTTCAAGCAAATAGACGCGCACCATGATGAGCAGCAAATAGACGCGCACCATGATGAGCTTCACGACATCAAGGCGTTTGGCCTACTGAGGTGCAAGGGTTGTTCGGCGCTGGCTGTTGCTTCGTTTCGCGAACATCTCCTTTTGGAGTATTTGTATTGGTGTGACACCTGGGTCGTCAAGCACTTTGCGCATGGGGGCTTTAAGCAGGGGCATGTTTGTGCAGGAGCGGGCATCTTTTCTTCCACTCTCAAGTGACAATGCGGCCTTGACCGCAGGCTCAACAGCCAAGGAGGCCATTCGATGCCATGTGCGTGGCTGATAGCCGTAGGGATCCAACCACACGTGTGATGCACAGACTGGCCTGGAGCCACCGAAACTCGATTGGCTTCTAAAATTATACACCAACGAAATGAGCTGCTGCTGTGCCTGTGGGTACACATACAGGCAGTATGCTACAATTCCAGTACTTGTGCCCGGTAGATTACCAACACGGGAAGAAACACGGTGTTTCAGTATTCGCATGCATGTGCACAATTCTCCTATTCTGTCCAACAAGACGTTTGGAGATTGTCATGTTAGGAAGAAAAACCCCCGGCGTTTTGGGATATTCTCATTGGTCCCTGCCTAATAGTCCGATCGCGTCGCCCACACATGCCGCATATCTGCAACAAGCAACGCTGGTGGTCTTTCCTGAGCATCGCTGCTCCCCTCCATCAACGACTGCCTCCCAGTGCAAATTATCTGAGGAAGGCCATATCACCCACACCTCGCTAAACTCTCAACTCCTTGCCCAGATTTCAGAAGCGAACGGTGTGCCTCCCCAAACTCTTGAGAAAGCCTTAGCTCTTAGCGCGCCCAGACCTCGCGCAAAAATTTCCATTGCCTGTTGCGCGCAGCTACATAAACGTCTTTACCCTGTCCTACCGCCATGAATCTCAGTTGGCGGAAGCACGCAGCACCAGTAGCACACGTTCCCGTCACAATTCCTCCTTTTTTAGTGGCGCCTTCATTATTGTCGTCAACCTTGATATTGGATTCAGCGCAAGTGCTATGTCTCCGGGCGGAATGGCCGCAGATTTTACGATGCACCTGCCGGGTTGAATATCTGTCGGCATGGCGTTCTATACCTGTACATTTGCACATGAATGCACCAGTCAACACGTTGCCAGCACCGCCCAGCGTAGATCAACCAAGTTCGCTGTGCTGAGGCCGATCGGGGGCGAGCGCTTCGCAGCCTGCGATGTTTGCTGCAGAATCCCGGAGCTGCTGCGATCCATCTGGGAAAAACGTATTCGTTGATGCAATGTTGCGGCTGCACTGCCATTGAAGCAATGCCCAGCAACGCTTTAGGAAATGCCCACATATCAATATTCCCACATATTGATGCATGTGTCAGCACTGAACCAATGCTGGTATATTGGCCTTGCTGCAGAACAACTCGGCGACGCATCGACGATACTGTCTGCACACATTTGCATCAACGTTTGCAGTTTTTCTACAAGTCCGCGGAGATTCACACCAATCCTTCATGTCGGGTCTTTGGTCAGCGATCCCCTTGTCACCGATGATTCATCTTCGTTCCGCGAGCAGAGCGAACTGGGCTGAGTATTCGCATGTATCGCAGTTGAAATAGAGACATCGCATTGCCCACAACGGTGGCGCCACCACGAGCACAACCGCCCCTGAACACGTTGTGCTTCCCTACACATGACGATGCTTCCTCCAATCATCGGATTTGCCGCTGGAATTTGCACATCAAAGATGCGTTCAAAACTCCCTTTCAACGGACTTCACCACTTTTACTCAAACTTATCTCTGAAGGCCAAGATATAGAACTTGTGGGTGATCGCATTACATCCACGATCAAGCAATCAATTCCTCCTAATGCCTGGCGGACTCAGTGGCACCCTCAGCGACAGGCGATCTCCTGTAACAAGCTTTCGTGCAAAATGTCGGTAAGGTCCAAATAGGAGCATTTGTGCGCAACATTGTTGTTATGTGATTATTTTGGCAAAACGGTTGTGCGCAGGACTGGACGTCTGAAAATGGACGTGTTTGTGTGAAACATTGTTGTATTTGAGTACACAACGAACAGGAGAGGAAGCGCGCATTTACAACACACGTTCAGTGATATACAACACAATCTCAAAAAAGTGGTTACAAAAAATTTGCAACACGACGTCCGCTCCCAAGTGGGGAGTCAACACCCACCGACCCCACCCCTCCGCGCAGCCCCACAACCTCTACCATCCGCCGCGCCGCCCCTCGTGCTCGCACTCCCCTGGCGGACCACACCACTCCCCCCTGCCATCCACCTCGTCCCGGTACCCCACCCCCTCCCCACCCCACCGCCCTTCACCCCCTCTACCAAACCACCAGCCCGGGCCGCCCGGTCCCCCTGCACCCGGCGGGTTGGCGGCCGGCATGGCGCGTGCGTGGGCCAAGGCCGGTCGGGAGCATCCCACCGCATATCCACCCCCCGGGGGGGGGGAGGCAGAGCGCCCGCCGGCCCTCCGAAAAGCCTCCATGAAAGTGTCAACGAGGCCGGGGCTGCCCACGTGCTCAACGCCGCCCCCCCGCCGGACCAACCCAGCAGACGGCCGACTGCCGCCCTCCACTGCCACGCCGGCCGCCCTCGCACCCGCCGCCACGCCTGCCTCCGCAAGGCCACCCGCCCCATGGAGCTGGCCATTCCACCGGAGGGGGAACGGGGACGCTGCGCCGGCCCCGGCGGCACCGGCGGCCCCTGACCCAGGGCGGGGGCGGACCCACCCACCGCCAGGCCCACCATTGCGGTCGCGGCGCAGGCGGCGGCCACGGGGCCGCGGGGCTCCGCGCCGGTGGGAGGGGGGCCCGCGGTCACCCAGCACCGCCGGCCCTTGTTGAGCCAGCAGGCCTTGCAGCCAAAGACGAGCTCGGCGGGGGTGACGGCGGCCTTGAACCATGGGCAGGGCGGGTGGACGGTCCGCCCGAGCTCGTCCCACCGCCCCGCGCATCTCCAAACGTCCCCCCAGGAGGGGACGCGCATCCTCAGTGTGACGGAGTCCCTACGCCACAACAAACAAACACTTAGTACAACATTCCTGGGCCACTCAGTGATCCTTTGCACGCGTCGCACGCGCAAACACCCTTTGCGCGCGCCGAGCGCGCAAATAAAGGAAAAAAATGTAAAAATTACAAAAAAACCCAAAAAAAACTGATTGTTTATTCTTTTTTCCGTTTCCGGCCCCCCTCACCCTCCGTCAGCAACCGCCTCCTCTGAGGGGGCGATGGCTAGCGCCGCCACCTCCGGCGGAGCGGGGGCCACAGGTGCTTGGCGCGAGGGGCCTGCCCCGTGCCCCACTCCCTGGGCGCCTGCGGCGGGGCATCGGCTGCGCCGCCCAGGGCGCGGACCGAGCCTCCAGCAACCGGATGGCGGCCGGTGGCGCGGGCCAAGCCGGGCGCCATGCCGGCGCGTCCCGCCGCGCAGGTCGGCCTGCTGGCCGGGGCGGCGGCACCAACGCGCCCGGCCCCGCCCGTAGCGGCCGCTCTTACCGCGGCCGCCGCTCTCGCCGCCGCCGCGCGCGGCCCCGCCTCCCGCGCACGCGCAGCGAGGCTCGTCGCATCCGCCCCATCGTCCGGGGCGGCGCCGGTCACAGCCCACGGTGGGCTGCCCACCCACTCGGGGCAGGTCCCGCCGGGGAGCTGGTCGGTGGCGGTGCCGCGGTGCATGCGCCCGTCCGCCATTCGGCTGCGATCGGCGACCGGGGGCCTGCGGCTGGGGGCGTGGTGGGCGTGGGCTGGGGCGGAGCAGAGCAACTGCCAGCGCATGGCCACGGGTGTCTCCACAAGTGCACGCCGCCGCCCCACGACGAGGTGACGTGTCGAACCTGCGAATCACAAGATCCTCCAACGTCAACTTCA
>CAJHUC010000476.1:0-187327 GCA_905146915.1 Ostreobium quekettii | reverse complement strand
TGGCACCCTAGGAATACGGACACCAGTTGCTCGGTTGGCATAGTAGCATACTTGCGTACTTGTAAAATTGGGTGGAAATGTGCGTGGCAGATGGGCCGGAACAGTGCAATGGTCTCAACTTGGGTGGACCAAAATGTCCATTGCGAATTCTTGAGTCACGATTCCTGCTGCTTTACGTGTGGGTGGAATTGAACGGGTTAATTCGGTGCGAAATAGGTGCACAGGTTGATAGAAACTTTGAATTGTGTGTGCGTGTTGAATGCCTACTTGCAGTGAGCTGCTCTGGCAGGGAGGCCAGCAACAAAGAAGGGAAGTGTGGCAATGAGACGGTGAGTAAGCCGAAGTGGCACGCCCAGTGGTAGCGCCGCGTTTGGACCAGGCTTCATGTCAGAGAGCAAAGCTTAAAACGTGGGAGGGAAAGTGAGCGGCATGTGGGTTGACAGGGCCGAGAAGGAAACGTAGTCGATTGCAACAGAAAGGAAGGGTAATAGATTGGGCCGGATGTGGGAGATGGTTGAGAACGGCAGGCGCTGATGCTGATGTCAGCATGGGATCTTGGCTGGTTTGTGCCAAAGCAGCAGCTCATGTGTGCCAATGTATGTTTGCCACATAGTGGTGAATGGCCTATCAAGTGTGAATTAAGAGGAGGTTCTTCTTAATGAGTGGGGATGCATCGGTGGTCCCATTTGTGGGGAGTCAAGATCATCAAGACTTTATCATTGACCAGGATACGGCTTTTTTTTCTTGTTGTGTGGGTGCATAGCAGTCGCAATGAACTGACTGTCCTCACAGCCTCTGTGGGGCTTTGTCCGACAACGTCATCCTGTTCTGTTGCACCATCGTCTTTGCTGCTTTTTGTTCAATTTTGTCTTGCATATCTCGTTGTTGCACTACCACTCCAGAAGTCGGGGCTTCAGCCCGACGCTCTGCACTTTTCGTCCTCCTTGAAAGCCCACTCACTCGTTGCTGTGGCGGTAACCCGGGTACCTTAGCCGCACCAGGCGAATGCAGACCAGGCCTGTCCTGCAGAGCTGTAGTTGCCAGACCAGCCGTCGCAACGGGCTGATGGGCATCGAATGCGGTCCCGATCTTCGGGAGACGCCGCGGTCACTTCCTTCCCCGCAGGCGAAACGGGATGCGGCACACACAAACACTCTCCGGGGACAGTCCGGAAACAAAGACACGTGCACAGCAGCGACGGTGGGCCCAGAAAGAGTGTGTTTACAAGAATGTTCCACGCATATTTATACTCCAAAAACGGTGTTCCAGTCCCCGGTCTTGGCCACCTTTCGAGAAGCCTCCAAAGCTACAATCCCCATACAGAACCCCCTGAGCTTGTCCCCAGACGTCTCAAGTTCTCCAACACTTGTCCCCAGCATGGTACAACCCATCATACATTTCATACAACCGGCTCAATTTCAGTCCCCAGCAAGTGATTCCAGTCCCCAGAGAGCAAGTCCAGTCCCCAGCAATCACGGTCAGTCCCATGCAATCACGTTCAGTCTCATGCAATAACGTTCAGTCCCAAATGCATCCCTCCATAATGATCCAGTACAGTAGGAGTCCCTATATAGCGCCCCCCCGTGACATGGCCAAAAGGGGGGCGCTATTGGGGGCCGGGGGCCCTATTGTGTCGAGGGGATACCCTAAGCAACCGGTGTCAAGGGTACCCTGGCCGCCAGTGTAGGGAGTACCCTAAACTGGTGGTGTAGGGGGTATCATAGCCGCTAGTGTAGGGGGTATCATAGCTGCTAGTGTAGGGGGTATCATAGCCGCCAGTGTAGGGGGTATCATAGCCGCCAGTGTAGGGGGTATCATAGCCGCCAGTGTAGGGGGTATCATAGGCGCCAGTGTAGGGGGTATCACAGCCGCCAGTGTAGGGTTTACCCAGGCTGCCAGTATAGGGTGTACTCTGGCGGCCGGTAAGGGGTACCCTCGCTGCCAGTTTACGGGGTACCTTGACCGCTAGTGTGGGGGGTACGCTGCACCTAGCCTACTGGGTCCATACCAAGCGCCAGGCCTCTGATCTCCACAACAACCCCGTCAAACACTCGTGGGCCCAGGGTCTGAACGACTCGCATTGAGAGGGGTGGTGATTGCCTCGCGCGCCGCCGTCACTGTACCAATGGCTAGCACGGCAGACAGCGTTTCAGGGAAATGGAACCGCTCCGCCCTCGTGGGGGGATGTAACATCGACCTTTGAGCGTTGTTACCCGAGCCATTGCCGCCGTGGCCAATGGCAATGGCGACGACCGTCATTGCCGCTGTGGCGACGTGGGATCGCCCGGAACCCACGCCTCGAGCGCAAGCACGCACAGCATGCCACAATCGTGACAACGGTGACCGCGCACCTCCCGTCGGCCACCCTCCGTCGGCCACCCTCATGCGCACCCACTGGCCCACTTGGAGACGCATGCCCACAGCACCGGACTGGTAGAGCCACGCCACTCACGTAAACCCTCATGTCACAAGGGACGATTCGTACATGAGGACGCTGACTCGGACTCTAAAATACTCATATCTGGGACGCTCCAAGTCGGGTTGCGAGCATATGATATAAGAAGACCGCCAGGCTAAAAAGGCACCAAATGGGAGAGGGGAGTAACCTGTGAATTCTTGGGCCCAATGAAACAAAACCTGGTAGCATTGGGGATGAACAACGAAATACTTTGCTATGCAATTTGTGCGAAGATTACCCCTTGCAAGGAAATTGCCATAATCTGGTGATTTAACAGTACAGAAAATAGCTAAGCATAGCAGAGTGCTTTGTCTTTCATTTTTGTGTTTTTTTGCACGAGGTTGTACAGAGGGTGCCTGATAGATACGAACGGTGCAATGGCCTCAAATTGGGTGGTCCGGGATATCGGCCGCAGACTCGTCAGGTATTGTCTCCAATGTACCTGCGCGATTGCTTGGGTGGAACAATGCCAGTAAATTTACCTTGAACGAATGCAGAAGTTTGCAAGTAACTCGTGAATTCTATGGACGCACTGCGGACATGCCAGCAGGCGCCACGGCAGGAAGGACTGCGAAAAAGAAGGAAGTTCAGCAACGAGTTCCCGAACTGTTCAAAGCAGCATACCCGCTGGTAATGTTGCGCTTAGGCAGCGCCTCAAACCAATGAGGAAAGCTTTAAAGGTGTGAGTTGAAGGATTAGCATGGGAGTTGACGGAGCCAGGAAGCAAATTTAGTTAGCCATGGAGGGAAGGGGACCGGATTTGGGTGACTGTGGAGTTTGGCTAGGAATGGCGGCAACTGATGGAGATTGCAGCGGGAGACATTTGCTGTTTTGCGACGAGGCCACAACTCATCTATGCTTTTCTCATTTTGCCATATGCCGGCAAATGAACCATCAGTACGGATTTGAGGACGGAACGCCTTTCCTTAGTGCGTGGAGCTGGATCGGCAGTCCTGCTGAGGCACCAGTCAATATCATAAAATTTTTCATCATCAATAATGGGGGGAGGTTTAAACATCCCGTCTTCACAAATTTGAGGGAAGGACGGCGTGAATAGACTGAATGCCCTTAAAGATTTCGTGGATTTCATCCATCTGCAATTTGCTGCTCTGCCGCGCTCTTTGATGTTCGAGCAGCAACTTGGTCTTTTACATGAATATTTCAGCAGAAACGTTTCTCTAGTTTGATATTTTGTATTATTTCTCGTTTTGCATTATTTTGTATTCACTCGAGGTGGGCAGATTACTGGAGCCTTGGCATCCCCTTCTCTTCGCTGGCGTCCGCGAATTTAGGGAGGTCATATGGATACAAAAGGCTCTACATCCCTTGCTGTGTTTGCTTATGTGTTGTTTCCCATTTCCTTGCTTCCTTAGAATAACTAATGCTCATATTTTCAAGCGAAAGTGATCGGAGACCGGGCACACATGCACTGGTGCACGGGATGTACACAACTGAAGCAAACCTGCCACTGGCGCAGTAGGTAGCGACGCAGGCAAGGACGAATCTCTCCTGTGCTTTCGCCGCAAGCATTTTCACTGAATTAACTGCGGTAATGGTTCCATAACCAGCGCACTCATTTCGAATGACGCTCACAATAGAAACGAGGAAGCGATTGGCTGTGCACGGTGAGGAATAGGATACAGTTACAATGTGCCAAAGAAGGATTTAGATATGCCGCCAACGCAAGTCTTTGGCAAAACATCCGTATCAGCACAGCAATATAAACTCAGATGAGCACAGCAAAGGACGCAAGCGAGTAAAATGCAGTCTCGCCAATCACCTGCAAAAAGAAAACATGTCTGATATAAGGGGACATTTCCGACCCGTGCATCTCGAGTATCGCTCACTCAGGTGCCTCAGGTGGCCAATACGCATGGCCTGCAGCATCCCCAAATGGCCACAGCGCCTTCCACACTTAACCGATGGTGATAGCTGATGGTGCTCCTGAACTTTCAGTTCTAACTGCTCCAGACGATGGCGCTGAAGCACTTGCAACTGCAGAAGTTGGACCTGATGCATTTGCATCCATGAAATGTCCGTACGATGGCAGCACCCGCATCAGAGTGCCAATAAGTGCAGTTCTCGTCTCTAGCAGCTGAGTTCGCCAGTACTTGTCTCTGAGATAATAAGGCATTAGCGTCTGCACCCTTCTCTGTGGTGCCTCCCTATGCAGTGCGTTTGTCACAACGTCCACAATGTTGCCGCAATGTACGATGATCTCAGTCCAATTCCTCTCTGCATCGGGGCCTCCGATGAGTGCACCCTTAAGATCGGTTTTGTACTGTTCAGGCAATTCCTCAACAGCTACATGGAGCTTCTTCTGCCTGCGAACAGTAGCGCTTGACTCCTCAGGGGTGCAATAGTTCATTGCAAACGCCCCAGTAATGTACTTCCAGACTGTGTCAACAACGCTTGATGCTTGTGCCTCCCAACTAACGGCCGCAATTTGAGCCACCTTGAACAGGGCTTCCATAAAAACATGTAGTTCGATTGTTGAGCACACCATGAACATGATGTTTTCCCAACGAAGGTGCTTGTTTTCCTTCAGACTTGAGCGCTCTGTGGGCAGTTTTGCAAACACCTCGTCAAAATCATCTTTCTGAAACCACTTCAACTCTCCCTTTGGAAACCACTCCTCAAGCAGCAATCCAGGTGTCCTCAAATGCCCATACGAAGGGCGGCGCAGGTCCCCGGTTTGGTATGCTTCTTGGTAGCCTGGCCCCGCAAGCACATTTACCCAATCCAACTTTTCGGGTGTGAACCCTTGCACCGCTACCATCCCGACATGAACAACGAGCCCAAGGTGCAGAACCTGTGCCAGCTTGCCTCGCTTCTTGCTCAGCCAGCCCTGGCCAGTCAGGTTTTCGTACAGCCAAAGACTCCGAGTGAAACCATTCTCTGCAGCTTTTGCTGGTTTTGATTGGTAAAAGATCAAAAATGGGATACTCACCAAGAAAAACAGCAAATAGTACCAGAGAAAGTCCAAAACAAGTCGAAAGTGCCGAAAGCACAATGCGTCCTGCGTGAGTCTGCGCAGCCGGGTCCTGTATATGTTGTATAGTTTCGGAGGGTCGTTGGCCACCAAGATGCGCAGCCTGAACATCACGAGGTCCATAGCCAAGTCATAGTTCTCCTTGGAGTACAGAGCCTGGGTGTGTGGATTGTCCGCATTGAGGAAGTCTTGACGTTGGAGACTAAAGATCTCAGTATATAGGGTCCAGTAGGTCAGTTTGTATTGGTCGTAGTCCAGAAGATAGGCGAGCAGACCCACATCAGTAACCCCTTCGCCAGGGTTATCGTTGTCAAAGAATTTGTTGGAGTTTCCCGGGCGCCAGGAATCCTTCCTGTGGGCGTCATGACTTCCGCTCCTAAAATCATCCCAAAAAGAATATCCACCAAAAGTCGGCAAGGAGTGGAGGCGGTCGGCAAGGGCCCCGCTGGACGACAGCAGCCACCGCTGACGTTTCAGCCTGAACCATGGCAGCCAAGCCGCGACCAGCACCACCACTGCCGCCATGGCTTCGTTCCACTGTTCATCGGCAGCTTGGACAGCGGTGTAAACTAACAAGTGCAGGATGGACAAGCGACACAACAGGACCGCCGCGCTGGTCCTCCATCGAAGGTCTTCGATGTTGCGCCACTGACTGTCCACATGGTCGATGACACCGTACACCACCCACGGCAGGAAGGCGACGATGTAAGAGGCCACCACGAACCACTTGTCGGTGGCGAGAGACTCCCAGTTGCTGGCGCTGCCGCCCTCCAGGACCACCCATGGCAGGAAGGCGACGACGTAGGCGGCCACCACGAACCGTTTCTTGTCCGCGACTTTCTCTAGAGTGCGTGCCAAACGTGGCCATGCTGATTCTGCCATCGGCGCAGAATGAATCCGGCGGAGAGAATCGAACGGCGACCACTGGCTGATGCGAAGAGTGCAGGGGCCGCCAGACACGACAGAGAGGCGCAGCAGGAAGCCGAGAAGGGGCTCCGAGTCGGGAGCCACTCCGCCAATGCCGCGACATCGCCTGATCGTCAAACCCTTGAATAGACCCAGCAGGTGACCGACCCAGTCAGCCCCTGAGTCGCAGCCAACGCATATCGGGAGTCAGGGCCAGAAGCACCTTACTTGGGCTGAGTCGCTCTGACTCCCCTGACTCCGTTCGGCTCAATTCCACTCCTGCCAGCACCCTGGCACTGTCAAAATGTTAATGACCATGACAAATTAGAATCGTTGGGTGCTCCGATGCGGTGGCAGGATCCACGGCAGCCGCGCAAGGTCGCGAGCATTGACAAGGGTCCAGCGCTCAGCCGGGGTGGCAACTCGTTTGCGTGTCGGCAATCGGTACGTCAGTGAGCGTCGGGGCCCACAAGTGCTGGCGCGGGGAGGCATGGAACGCGGTGGGCACCGTCGACACCGTCGGCCTTGATGCCGTCAGCC
Source organism: Ostreobium quekettii (assembly GCA_905146915.1). Lineage (NCBI taxonomy): Eukaryota > Viridiplantae > Chlorophyta > Ulvophyceae > Bryopsidales > Ostreobiaceae > Ostreobium > Ostreobium quekettii. The sequence continues at coordinate 180,431 of CAJHUC010000476.1, read as the reverse complement.
AATCCGGGGGCGTCGGCACGTCGGTAACTGATTGGTGCGTTAGACACCAACTTGCTCCCGCGCTGCAATGCCGAGAGCCCGATCAGCTGACGGCGCCAATCCCACCTTAAATCTAATTGGGACCTTGAGCAACCTGGGTGGCAGGGGTGGGTGCCGCCCACTGGGCGGAACAGGGCGGGGGAGGAGAGGGGCCGTAGTACGAGAGACCCTAGGAGAGGCCCGCCAGTACGTAACTGACGCCATGGGTACCAACGGGCGCCGGCGTTGCAAAATGCCGTTGGGCAACCAGCCAGTGTCCCCATCCCACCACCCCATTCTTGGGGTACTAGGTCGGCGGGCACCAACTGTTAAAACATCGCAAGACGTTTTCAAAAGGGGTGGGTTGTCTTATCTTCAACCACAGTTTCCGCCGATACTCCCCCCCCTCCCCCTCTCTTTGGGGGCCTGCCTCTCCTACACATGACCCTGGGGTGGTGCGATCGCCTCTCAAGGTAACAGTCCCTTTTCTACTAAGAGACATTTTAGATATTGTCCCCTTCCACGTGCATATGTGTGGTGAATCCAAGTGCTTCGATCACATTCTCAAGACGATGACTAAAAGGCCACTCTGCTGGGGAGAGAAATTCCATCGGCATGGATTTTTTTCGTGTTTGGCCGTTGTTTATGCAAAGAAAGTCTCCTGGGGGGTTCCTTGTGCTAATTGAATAAAAAGCATCCGAACGATGTAGACTACCCAGCTTTCTGCCTGCCTTATGTTCTGTGTACATTGTATACCTTCGCAACAAATACTTTTCGAATGGTGTGGTAAGGGGTGGGAGTTGGGTAGGAACAGTGCAACGATGTCAAATTGGGGCATTAAAGATGCCGATCCCAAGTTTGCAAGGGACGATCCTAGCAGTACCATCTGCGTAATTGTACAACAGAATTGTGTGTGTGGATTAGGCATGAAACGGGTGTGCAGCTTAATAGAAACTGTGAATTGTGTGGGAGTATTGGATGTCTACTTGCAGGCAGGCATTGTGGCAGGAGGCAAGGGGCAAAAAAGGGAAGTACAGCAAGGAGATGTGGTGAATGCTGGTGCAGCACATCCATTTGCAACTTTGTTTTCAAAGCAAGCCTCTAGCCAGTGGGAAAGCTTGAAATGCGGGACGGAAAGGGAGTGCCATGGGAGCTGGTAGAGCTGAGAAGCAAACTCGGTCAGCCTCCCCAAGGGAAGAGAGGAGTGGGATTCAAGGTGGCCATTGGAGATGGTCATCAATGGTGGAGGCTGATGGTGACGTCAGGGGGAGACTTTGCTGCTTTGGGTCCAGGCAGCCACCCACTGTGTTAATACCCCCTGTGTTAATACATGGTCGCCATGTGGCGGTCAACGACTCACACAAATGTTGATTTTGAGACATGAAAGACGTTTCTCAGTGTGAGGGGCTGGATCTGTATTCCCTCTCTGGGACAAGTCCAGATCATCAAGACTTTTTATCATAGAGCAGAATGGAAAATTTTGCAGGAGGATCAGTGTGGATGACCTGACATGCAGTTGTGATTTCTGTGGCTCTTATTCATTTTCATGTGCTTTTCTGTCTCACTCTCATCTTTGCTATTTTGCGACAACTTCGTCTTTGGCCTTGATGCATTTAGATGCATTGCTGCAACTTTGTCTTTCACCCAAGAGTCCCGAACTCTGTTGGCATCGACCAATTCTCGTGAATTGGGTTATCAAGCGAAGGAGACCGCCACACCTGGGATATTTTCTGCCAATGCCACCAAACTGGGATTCCCAACAATATGCCCCTGGCACCGATGAGCCCCCTTCCCCCCCTCCCTCCCCCCATGGGCCCCTCCTCCCCCAGTTGAACGTTGGCGAAGGTTGGTTTATTCTCGACTTCATACTAGTTTTCTTGCTTTACATTATTTGGTATTCATTCGGCGTTCACAAGTCACCGGCCGTATTTGCATCATGCCTTTCTTCTTGGATGTTCATCAATGCAAAACACCATTTGGATGGGAAAGCCCCTGTTTTCTTGCCTCTTCTTGCTTTTTCTTCCATATTTTGTGGCTCTTTTCCGTCGCTTTTTGTAATTTGCTCGTGCCCTTATTTTGGGATGAAAAAGGCCGGCGGGCTGGCGCCAGTGCAGAGGTGCACGGATGGAGCAGGACTAAGGTAAACGCGCAGCCGGTCCAGTAGTTTAGCGATGCGGGTGGTGGCCCTTCTGCCCTGTCCATTTTGTCACATGCGCATGTTGACAGGGTTGACTGCGTCCTGGGCGCCAAAGTCAGCACACGCGCATCGGGAGACATTCGCTCCAGAAAGGAGAAAGAGATCCGCTAAGCCCACAGAAGAAAACAAGCACACACGCGGCGCTGCATTACAGCGTTCGTTGAGCACAAGCGTATTTCAACGACACACCCCAATCATGTCCCCAAACATGTCTGGCCAGCGTTGAAGCAGCAGCACAGCAATGTACGCTCGTATGGATATGAGTAATTTCGAACGTGGCAATTAGGCAAAATGCAACCCTTCAACCATTTTCAAGCGGAAAAGACGCCTAGCATAAAAAGGTACTCCCGTCCCGCACATCTCCAGTACTGCCCACAGGAACCCTCAAGTGGCCAATGCGCTCGCCCATCAACGTCTTCAAATGCCCACGGTGACTGCACCAGTGGGCGATGCTCCGCTTGCTCATTATGCTCCTGGCCTGTCAGTGCTTTCTACTTCAGAAGATGTGGCACTGTGGCACTGAGCACTTGCAGCTTCAGAAGCTGACCCAGATGCAGTTGCACTCACGCCTGCATTTCGAGATCCATCAAAGAGCTGTCTGTGCGACGGCAGCAGCCGTCTCAAAGTGCCGACGAGAGCGTCCCTGATCCCTGGCAGCTGAATACGCCAGTCCTCACCCCTGAGATTCTCGGGCATTAGGGTCTGCTGCCTCCCTGGTGGAGGCTCCCTTCGCAACGCGTCTGTCACAACGTCCACCATGTTGCCGCAGTGCACGATGATGGCATTCCAATTCGCCACTGCATCGGGTCCCCAGATCAGTGCATCCTGAAGCTCAGTTTTGTATTGGGCAGGCAGTTCCTCAACAGCTTCATGGAGTTTCTTCATAGAGGTTGAGTCTCCATGGACGCAATGGTTTGCCACAAACGCCCCAGCAATGTACATCCAGATCGTATCCACAGCGGTCGGTGCATGTATCTCCTCATCATTGTTCGCAAATCGATGTCCCCAAAACAGGGCTTGCACGAAAGCATGCAGTTCGATTGTTGAGCATGCTATGAACATGATATTCTCCCAACGAAGGTGGCCTTTTCTCTTCAGACTGCAGCGCTCTGTGGGCAGCTTTGCAAACACCTCGTCAAAATCATCGTTTTGAAACCACCGTAGCTCTCCCTTTGGAAACCAATCATGAAGCAATACTCCAAGCGTCTTCAAGTGACCGTATGAAGGATGGTGCACTTCTCTGACCTGGTGTGCATTTTGCTGAATGGGCCCCGCAAGCACATTTATCCAGTCCAAATTCTCAGGTATGAGCCCCTGCACAGCCATCACGCCCACGTGAACAACCAACCCGAGGTGTAGAACCTGTGCTAGCTTGCCTCTCCTCTCACTCATCCTGCCCTCGCCTGTCAGATTTTCGTACAGCCAGAGACTCCGAGTCAAGCCATTTTCTGCTGCTTTTGCTGGCCTAGATCGTGGAAAATACATGAGCCAAGATATTAAACGCATGTAGGGCAGATATCCCCTTAGAACACCCAACACCCTCCTTTGTTGGCCATTGTCGAACCCCTTCAAGAGGTCGCTTCTTTCATACTGATTCGGCTGGTCACCAGCAGCCACGATCATGAGCCTGGACGTCACAACATGCATGGCCAAGTAGTAGTGTAGCTTCCTATAAAACCGATCAACATGTTCAGTGGTGCGGACGAAGAAACCTGCAGAGAGAGGCTTTCCCATCCAAGTACTCCATTGGAGAAATGCTTGGCTCGAAGAGCCTATGATCCGTTGCAAGTAGCCCGCAATGCTGCTCACACCGGTAACGCCCTCTCCTGGGTCGTCATTGTCAAAAAATTTGTTAGAATTTCCTGGGCTCCAGGAGTCTCTCTCGCGGTCGTTGTCATTGGCCCTCCTGAAATCGTCCCGGAAGGAATATCCACCGACGCTTGGCAGAGTGTGCAGGACATTGCCCAGGTCTCTGCTGGATTTTAGCAACCAACCCTGACGAGACACCCTGCTCAACGGAAGCCAAGCCGCGACCAGCACCACGAGCGCTGCAAAGGCCTCCTTCCAGTCTTCAGCAAGGAACTGGACAACGCTGTAAGTGAGCAGCTGGAGGATTGAAATGTGACACAACAGCGCCGCCACTCCGGTCTTCCAGCGAAGATCTTCGATCTTGCGCCACTGACTGTCGACGTGGTCGATCACGCCGTACACTGCCCACGGCAGGAAGGCGACGATGTAGGAGGCCGCCACAAACCACTTGTTGTCAGCGAGACTCTCCCAGTCGCTGGAGCCATGGCCCTCCAGGGCCACTCGCGGCAAGAAGGCGACGTACAAGACGACGTACAAGGCCACCGCGAATGACCAAGTGCCGGCAATAGAGGACCAAATGCGCGGGCCATAGAGCTCCAGAGGGCGGACGCCCACGCGCGGACGGTGATCCCCGTTCATCGGCACAAGCGGGGTCCGGCCGGTGGGAATCGATCAGTTGCCACTTGCTCAGATGAGCCGAGGCGGACAGCGCAGGCGCCGCCAGGCCCGAGGGTAGGGCGCGGCAGAAAGGCGATAAGGGTGCCCGAGTCGGAAGACGCTCCGCCAGTGCCGCGGCATCGTTCGAGCGTCAAACCCTTAAATAGACTCGGCAGGTGGCTGGCCAGTCAACCCCTGAGTCGGTTCTGACGCCCCCCCTTGACTCCGTTCGACTCAGCACTGCTGCTGCCAGCTCGTTGGCTCTGTCAAATTTTCCATGTTCGCGCGAACATGACAATTGGAATGATTGGTTGCCCAGATGCCGTGGTGCGTCAAGACCCACGGCCGCCACACGGCCAGAGGCATTGAGAACTTCTCATAGGAGACGAGTCCAAAACTCAGCCGACCCTGGCAAAGGAGGCGTCTCCCTGTCGGCAACCGGCAGGTCAGTGGGCCTCGGCGTCCAATAGCGCCCGCGTGGGAGGCCTGGAAAGCGACGGGTTGACGTACCCATAAAGCGTCGGCGCCCTCGGTACCGTCCGCAATGATGCCATCAGTGCATCCAGGGTGGGTGTGGGTGGGTGGGTGTGGGTGTGTGTGGGAGGAGGGAGGGGGAGAGAGCTCCGGGGGGGGGGGCGATTGGGTTTAAGGAGGGCCCGTCAGCGCGTCGGCCGCTGATTGTTGCCTTGCGCACCGACTTGCTCCCGCGATGCAATGCCGAGAGGCCGACCAGCCGACGGCGCCCATCCCACTATCGAGTACCGTGCGTAGCGTAGGTTTGCGTTGGGGGCGGGGGCTGGAGAGGTGCGTTTGAGCACCGGCAGCTGCACGGCGCCTTGGGCAACAACTGGCGCCGGCGTTGCAACGCTGACCGGGAACGCGGCGATGGCCCAACCGCACCATGCCTCCCACCCGCCCTCTCAAACTGTGACCAGACGGATGGGCACCTTGAAGCGCCGCGGAGCGTGGGGAGGGGGAGGGCCCGTCGGGGCGGCAATATTGCACGAATATTCGTGGTAACTTCTGTGAAAACGTCCAAACAAAGAAGCATTAAATGTAGATTAATTAAATGGAAGTTGTTGCCTTTAGCTTGGCCCATAGTTTCGGGTGATTCTCACCTCAGCCCCTCTCTTCGAGGGCCTAACTCTCCCACACCTGCGTCATGCTGCAGCTCGTCCTTTTGAGTAAGAAAAGACATTTATAGATTGTTTTTGTCCTCTTCAATGTGCACATGGTTGGTGAGCCCAAGTGCTTTGATCACAATCCCAAGACGATGTCTGAAAGGTCACTTTGCACACGGCATGCAAAGTCATGCCATGCTACGGCTCGTCCACTTTGAGTAGGACATACTTTAGCCTTTTTTCTTCTTCTTCACTGTGCACATGGTTGGTAAGTTCAAGTGCTTCGATCACAATCCCAAGACGATGACTGAAAGGCTGCTTTGCACACGACATGCAAATTCATCAGTTTGAATTTGCCTGAAGTTGATTGCAAATTACTGTAAAGAAAATACAGCTAGACAGTTCACTTGTCTTGATTAAATGAAACGAATCCAAAACAGCGTAGAATGCCCATTTTCCTGCCTGCCTTGCTTTCTGTGTATTTTCCATTCCTTCGCGCAACGTTGCCGCCAATCTGCTAGACTTGCACGGCAGCGTTCTTGCCTTTTTTTAAATGGTATGGCATCGGGCGGAAGATGGGTACGCACAGTGCAAAGCTCTCAAAATTGGATGGTTGGATGTTGGTCATGAGTTCGCATAGCACGATCCCCATTGTTCCACCCACACAATTATGGCGAATTGTATAGGCGAATTTAATGTGAAGCAGCTGCAGGGGCTACTAGAAAAATTCAATTGTGTGGACATACTTTGCGCCAACTTGCAGGCAGGCCTGGTTGCAGGAGGCCTAAGACAAAGAAGGGAAGCACAGCATGGAGTTGCAGCGAATGGTGGGGGAGCATGTCAGGCAGCAACTTTGCCTGCAACTCCAGCGTCTAGCCAGCGAGAGCTTGAGTGATGGGAAAGCGAATGGCATGGGACTTAGCAGAGGCGAGAAGAACGTGGTCAGCCGCCAAGGGAACAGGGGGACCAGATTTGAATGGCAGGGATGAATGGCGGGGCTGATGCCAATTTCAGTGAGCAGCCTATGCTGCTTCGGCGCTTGAACCTCACCCGTCACTGTTAATTTGTATCCCGGCTTTCTTTGTGGATCTCCATAAATGCAAGACATCATTTGGATGGAAGTATCTTTTGTTGTTTTCCTCTTCTAGCCTATGTGTCCATCTTTCTTGTTGCCCATTTTGTACTATATTTATGCTCGCATTTGGAATAAAAGAGGCTGTCGACCGGATACCAAAATGCAGGGGTTCACGGATGAAACACGATTGAGGCAACGTGCCGCCGGTCCAGTATCTTAGCAACGCAGCCGACGTCTTTTTTGCTCTTTCTTTTTCACATGCCCACGTTGACCGGGTAACCTCTGCGGCCATGTCGCACAAACCAAAACATGCACATCGTCAGATGCTCACATCAGAACGAAGAGAGATCCGCCAAGCTCACACAAAACCAAACCAAAAAGTGACAATGTCTTTGAGTCGTTCGTCAAGCAGAAGGCCATAAACATCTCAGAACATGCCTGCGGTAACGTGCCGCAGAAACAGCAATATACCGTCAGGAAGACACAAGCATGTCCGAAAGCCGCAATCAAGCAAAACACAAACCTGGAATCACCAGCAAGCGGCAACGATGCCATATAGAAAAGGCATTGCCGCCCTGCCACCCCAAGCACTACTCACTCATGCGTGGGGCTACATGAGTGGCCACCTGATCAGGTGGCCAATGCACTCGCCCATCAACATCCCCAGTCGCTGAGACCAAGTGTCTCTCCAGTCGCCCTTGCCTAACTTGCAGGTGGTGCTCCTGTCATGTCAGTGCCTCCTGCTCCAGAAGGAAGCACCGATGCACTTGCAGCTTCAGAAGCTGATCCTGATGGAGTAGCGCCCATGTCTGCATTTTGAGATGCTCCATCGACATTGGTGAGCTGCGCACACGAGGGCAGAAGCCGTCTCAAAGTGCCGACGAGAGCGTCCCTGATCCCTGACAGCTGAATGCGCCAGTCCTCGTCCCTCAGATTCTCGGGCATTAGGATTTGCTGCCTCCCTGGTGGAGGTTCCCTTCGTAACGCGTTTGTCACAACATCCACCATGTTGCCGCAGTGCACAATGATGTCATTCCAATTCGCCACTGCATTGGGTCCCCCTATGAGTCCATGCTGAAGCTCAGTTTTGTATTGGTCAGGCAGCTCCTCAACAGCTGCATGGAGTTTCTTCTCTGACGTAGAGTTTGAGTCTCCACGGATGCAACGGTTTGCCGCAAACGCTCCAGCAATGTACTTCCAGACTGTATCCACAACGGTTGGTGCAGGTGTATCCCCGCCATTGGTCGCAAATCGACACACCTGACACAAAGCTACCACGAAAGCATGTAACTCAATTGTCGAGCATGCCATGAACGTGATGTTCTCCCAACGGAGGTGACCCCTTTTTTTAAGGCTGCAGCGCTCAGTGGGCAGTTTTGCGAAAACTTCATCGAAATCTTCCTTCTGAAACCATTTCAATTCTTCCCCCGAAAACCAATCCTCTAGCAGCAGGCCTCGTGTCCTCAAATGCCCATACGATGGGCGGCACACGTTCTCGGACTGAGATCCTTGGTTGCCAGTCCCAGCAAGCAGATTTACCCAATTCAGCTTAACAGGTGTAAACCCTTGCACTACCACCATTCCGACATGAACAACCAGCCCAAGGTGGAGAACCTGAGCCAGCTTGCCTCGCCTCTCGCTCAGCTGGCCCTGGCCAGTCAGATTTTCGTATAGCCACAGGCTCCGAGTCAAGCCATTTTCTGCAGTCATTCTTCTTCGCGACATGAAAGAAGAAGATAGAGGTCCTTTCACGAAAATCTCCGAAAATACATAGGCGACCAATGTGGGTGAATATGCACGCAGCACCCACAACGCTGTCTTTGCAATACAGCCTTTTTGGCTCAACGATTTGTCAAAAGGTCTGATTCGATAACTGGAAACCAAGATGCGCAGCCTGAACGTCACAAGATGCATTGCCAAGTCATAGTGCTCTTTCTTGTATATATCCTCTACCAGTGGATCGCCAGCAATGAAGAAGATTTCTCGTTGGAGAAAATGGATCGGGGGTTGGATATGCCAGTAGGTCAGTCTGTATTGGTCCAACTGCAGACGATATAGGAACAGGTTCACGTCTGTAACTCCCTCACCAGGGTCGTCGTTGTCAAAAAACTTGTTGGAATTTCCTGGATCCCAGGAAAGTACCTCGTCATAATCACAATCGACCCTCTTAAAATCACCCCAGAAAGAATACCCTTCAAAGTTAGGCAGAGAGTGGAGCACATCACCAAGGTCCCTGCTGGATGACAGCAGCCACTGCTGCCTCAGAAGTCTGAGCCCCGGCAGCCAAGCCGCGAACAGCACCACCAGTGCTGCGTTGCCTTCCTTCCAGTCCTGAGATCGGGTCTGGACTATGTAGTAGAAGAATAAACAGATGGTCGACAGGTAACAGACGAGGCGTAACACCCAGGTCTTCTGCCGAAGGTCATTGATCTTCCGCCACTGACCATCCACGTGGTCGACGACGCCGTAAACCACCCACGGCAGGAAAGCGATCAAGTAGGCGATCGACACAAAATACTTGTTGTCAGCGATGTGCTGCTCTTGGCCATCATCCCCCTCCGAGTCCATGGCCCACGGCAGAGTCCCGCGGAACCCGGCGGAGGTGATCGATTCAGCGAATTCGACCGAGCCAACGACGCGGGCACGGCCAGGCCCAACGTAAAGGCACCGCAGAGGAGCGAAAATGGAGGAGGTAATCGGTTGGCGAAGAGGGCAGGGCGCCGCCAGGCGCGAGGAAAAGTCACAGCAGGAATGCGAGAAGGGGCCCGAGTCGGAAGAAGCTCCACCTATGCTGTGGCATGGTTCCAGCGTCAAACCCTTAAATAGACTCAGCAGGTGGCTGGCCAGTCAACCCCTGACTCGCACCCAACTCTGACTGGGAGTAAGGTCCAGAAGCATCTGACTAGAGCTGAGTCGTTCTGACTCCCCCCTGACACGCCCAGACCCCGTTCCGACTCGGCTCCACTCCACCCAGCCGGCGGTGCACGGACTGTGGTGTCGAAATGCTCCCGTTAACGGACATGACAAAGTAGAGTCACCGGATGCGGTGGTCGTCAAGATCGTCAAGATCCACGGCGGCCACACTTCCCCAACGATGGCCTTGCCATCGAGACGGGGCCAAACCCCAGCCTGCGTTGGCAAAAGGGGCGTCTACCTGTCGGCCGTTGGCAATCGGCACGTCCGTGAGCGTCCGAGTCCAACAGTGCTCACGGGGTAAGCATGGAATGCGGCTGGTTCAAGGTACCTATGAGGCTTCGGCGCCGTCGGCACCGTCGGCAATGATGCCGTCAGCGCATCGGCTGGGGAGGGGGCGCGATTGGGGTTTGGGAGGGCCGTTGGCGCCCCGCGCGTCCACAGCTGATTGATGCCTTGCGCGACGACTTGCTGCCGCACTGCAATCAGGCCGTCGAGCCAACGGCGCCCATCCCACGTCAGACTGATTCTAACTGGCTCAGAAAACTGATGGGGGGCTTGAGCACTGTGGGTGTCGTGGGTTGTGGGGTGGGTGAGTGGGGGCTGGGGGAGGGGTGTTGACCCACCGGCAATTGCACGGCGCCTTGAGCACCATTCGCCGCCGGTGTTGCAGTGCCAACGGGTAACGCGCCAGTGTTCACATCCAACCATACCTCACAGCGCGCTTCGAAACTGGAGCCGAGCCGATTGGCGCCTTGAAACACCCAGGGGAGGTGGGCGTGGGGGGAGGGGGAGGGGCCGTCGGCAGGGCAGCAATTGTTAGAACGTCCGAGAATGTTTTCAACGGAGGTTCTCGCCTTGATCATCACCCACAGTTTCAATGACCTTCTACCCTCCCCCTTACCTCTCCTACGTATGACCCTGGGGTGGCGCTATCGTCCGTCGTGTTGCAACCTTCTCCTACTGAGAACCAACTTTTTTTGTCCTCTTTCCTTCGATGTGCACGTGGGTGGTGAATCCAGGTGCTTCGATCACATCTGCGATAGGCTGAAAGGCCATTCAGCGCAGGAGATGTGCAGCCATCCCATGAAATTGCTTATGTTCCAAAGCAATTTCTGCAAAGGGAATATGGCTGGGCGGTTCAGTTGTCAGGCTTGAATATTCGTCCTAGAAAAGATAGGAGTCTATTTTCCCGCCTACCTTGTGTTATGTATACATTCCATTCCTACATGCAATGCTGCCACTAACCTGGTACTTCAGGAATACGAACATCGGCTCAGTGTTGCAGAGCATCGAACTTGAATATGTTATTAAATGGTGCGGTATGGGGCGGAAGCTGGGTAGGAACAGTGCAATGTTCTCAAAACAGGTGGTTCGGATATCGATTACGAATTTGCAAAGGCATGTTACCTGCACTTCCATCTGGACAACTGTACAATCGAATGCATAAGTGCATTTGGTGTGAAACAGGTGCACAGGTTAATAGAACATATGAGTTGTGTGGGCATATTGTGTGCCTGCTTGTAGGCAGGCCTTGGTGCAGGAGGCCTGAGACAAAGAAATGAAGTATAGCTAGGAGCTACAGCGAATGTTGGGGCAGCACGTCCGGTGGCAACTTTGTTTTCAAACCAGACCTCTAGCCAGAGAGAAAAGCTCGGAAGGCGGGAGGGAAAGGGAGTGGCATGGGAGTTCATGGAGCTGAGAGCAAACTCGATCAGCCACAAAGGGAAGAGGGGGACTGTCCCCGTGGGCGATAGTTGTGAATGGCGGGGGCTGGTGCTGATTTCAAGGGGGGTGCTTTTGCCGCTTTGGGCCCAGGTGGCCACAAGTCTGTGTTCATTCACGGTTGCCTTATGACTGTGAATGACTGAACCAAAGCTGATCTGAGGCAGAAAAACGTTGCTCAGTGTGTGGTGTTGGCTGGATCTGTAATCCTTTTCTGGGACAAGAGAAGATCATCAAGATTTCGTGTCATTGGCTGGAATGGATTTGGCGGGAGGCTCAGTATGGATCAGCTGACAGGTAGTTGAGGTTGGTGTGGCTTTTGTATATACCCACATGCTGTTATCGACGAAATACCCCTAGCACAGCTGAGCTCCCTCCTCCTCCTGCCCTCCTCCTCAGCCCGCAGACGTTCGCAGAGGTGGGAATATACTCGTCTCTCATGCTGCTTGCTTGCATTTCACTATTTCGTATTCATTTCGCACTTGCAAATCCCTCGCCGTATTTGCATCCCGGCTTTTTTCGTTGATGTTCATCAATGCAGAACGCCATTAGGAAGGAAACGCCCCTGTTTTCTTGCATCTTTTGTTGCTGTGTTTTCTTCGCTTTTTGTAATTTGTTTATGCTCATATTTTTGAACCAAAAGGCCGGCGAGTGGGCATCAATGCAGGGGTGTACGGGTGGAACACTTCTGAGGTAAAATGCGTAGCCTGCCCAGTAGCTTAGCTATGCGGCTGGTGGCCTGTCTGCTCTGTGCATTTTTGTCACATGCAACATGACTGGGTTGACATTGGCTGGGCTGCAACGCCAGGACACGCGCATCGGAGACAAGAGTTGCTCGCTCCAGAAAGGAGGAAAAATTCGCCAAGCCCACAGAAACAGAAGCAGATGCGCGACGCTGTGTTGCAGTGTTAGTCAAGCAAAAGAACAATTCCACGATGGACACTGGAACATGTCTGTGGCACGCGGCCACAGCAACACAGCAATGTACGCTCATATGGATGAACACTGTTGAGCGTTACTATCGAGGAAAATGCAGCCCAGAAGTCATCTGCAAGCGACAGAGATGCTTGTCAAAAAGATACTACCACCCAGCACATCTCAAGTACTCCCCACCGGCAACCCAGGTGGACAATCCACCTACTCATGGACATCTTAAAGTGCCCATGACTACTGCCCCCATTCGTCCACACTCAGCTCGCCAACGATGCCCCTGGCCTGTCAGTGTGCTTCCTGCTTCAGGATATGGCACCAAAGACCTTGTAGCTTCAGAAGCTGATTCCAATGGACTTGCACTCAAGTCTGCATTTTGAGATCCATCATTAGCGTCCATGAACTGTTCATAAAACGAAAGCAGCCGCTTCAAAGTGCTCATGAGAGCGACCCTAGTCTTTGTCAGCTGAATACGCCAGTCCTTGTCTCTGAGATTTTCTGGCATTAGGGGCTGCTGCCTCCTCTGTGGCGCCTCTCTTTGCAGCGCGTTTGCCACAACATCGACCACGTTGCCACAGTGAACAATAATGCCATTCCAATTCGCAGCTACATTGGGCCCACCGATTAGTGAATACTCAAGAACGGCTCTGTAGTGGCCAGGCAACTCCTCGAGAACTGTTTGGAGCTTCTTCCCAAAGGTAGCACCTGAGTCTCCATGGATGGCATGGTGTGCCGCAAACGCCCCAGCAACGTACTTCCATATGGTATCCACCACGGTTGGCGCATGGTCCTCCTCATCGGGATCCTCGTCCTGCATCCGAGGACTACAGGGGACACAAATCGGGACATCTGAAACAAGGCTTCCACAAATACGTGCAATTCAATAGTTGAGCACACCAAGAACCTTCTCCCAACGAAGGTGGCCATTTTCTTTCAGACTCGAGCGCTCTGTTGGAAGCTTTGAGAACACTTCATCAAAATCATCTTTCTGAAACCATCTTTCGGAAGCCAACTCCCCATTTGGAAACCACTCATCGAGCAGCAATTCGGGCGTCCCCAAATGGCCATACGAAGGACGACACACATCTTCATACAGTTCATCCCTTGTGACTGGGTCCCGCAAGCAGATTTGTCCAATGCAACTTCTCAGGGGTGAGCCCTTGTGCCACCACCATGCCGACATGAACAACTAGCTCAAGGTGGAGAACTTGCGCCAGCTTCCCTCGCCCCTTGTTCGGTCGTCCGTGGCCAGTCAGATTCTCATACAGCCAGAGAACTATAGTCAGGCCATTTTCTGCCGCTTTTGGAGACATGCTTTAGGCAAGGGGCCAAGATGGGAACATCGCCATCAACCACAGCACATATTTCCAAAGAATGGCAAGAAAATTGAAAGGTACCATTGGCAAAGGGGAAGGCCCAACGTTTGGACAACGTGTTTTACAACACCTTTGCCCACATGCTGAAAAAAGCCCTCTGCTGCTCTGCGGGCCTTATATCTTTCAATCAGTCTGGGTTGATCACTGGCAATCAAGATGCGCAGCCTGAACCCCACAAGATCCATAGCCAGGTCGGAGTGTTGCTTCTTGTACAAGCCAAAAATCTGTGTAGTCCCCTCAGTGAAGAGATTTGCAGCATGGAGATGATGCATTGGGGTTGGTACGTCCAGGTGGGCACGTTTATATTGGTCCACTTGCAGGCACCATGTGAGCATGCTGACGTCAGTAATGCCCTCTCCGGGGTCATCGTTATCAAAGAACTTGTTGGAATTTTGTGGGTTCCAGGAATCTTTCTTGTGGTCATCACAATTGCCCAGCATAAAATTATCCCAGAAGGAATACCCGCCAAAGCTTGGCAGGGAGTGCAGGACATCACCCAGGTCCTTGCTGGATGCCCACGTTTCGGGCATGAGCCTGAGCAAAGGCAGCCAGGCCGCACCCACCACTACTACTGTCGCCATGACTTCCTTCCAGTCCTGTGCATAAATCTGGCCCAGGAGGTAGTAGAACAAGAATATGCCTGAAACGGTGTACACCGCGCTCGTCACCGGCATCTCCCATGGAAGCTCGTCGATCTTCTGCCAGTGGTTGACTGTCAATGTGGTCAACGACGCTGTAGATCACCCACGGTAGGAAGGCGAAGATGTAGCACAGCGCCACAAACCAACATTTAATGGGGAACATTACATCCCCGAGGGAAATGTTGTCCTCAGTGTCCAACGGCACCGGCGGCATCTTGGCCGGGCTCTCCATCCGAACAACCTGACAGAACCCACGAAGGCTCGTGGGGCCCAAGGCTGCTGGCAGGCCCTCCTCCAGGGCAGGGCACCGGGCGTGGCGGGCGCTGTGGGTCAAAACAAAACGAGAGTCCCGTCAGAGCTGCCGAGGTTTCACTGGAAGCCCTCACTACGCACAATGTACTGGAGGCAGGCACCCTGCCGCTACCACATTTGAGCCGCCTTAACGCCCGGCTAGCTGCACATGACATGGCCGGTTGGTTACCAGGAGCTTCCGAGTCACTGCGCCTCTCCATGACCCCCATACGGGCGGCAAAGTAGGCTGCGCCCCTCGTGGCCAGGCAGAGGCCAAGGCCATAATGGCGTGAAGGGGCCGGGGGGGGGGGGGGGGGGGGGGGGGGGGGGGGGGGGGGGGGGGGGGGGGGGGGGGGGGGGGGGGGGGTGCGGGCATATCGAGAGGCTGATTTGCGTGGGCCTTGGCGAGGAATTGATGTTTCGGTTGGCCGATCGGGGATCCAGCTGCGGCGCATGGAGGGGCGGGGAGGGCCATGGGCAGCCCCGGGGGCGTGCGAGCTTGCATCGAAACTGGGGAGGCAGGGGTGGCAGGGAAGGCGGGGCGAGGGCGAACAAGAACAGGTGAAATGCCGCCCACCAGTGGACATCGCCATTGCCGATGCTATTTGAAGTTGATTGATGCCATCATGGCTACTGCCATGCCATCGCAACCACCACGATGGCGCCATTCAGTGTCAAAATGGCATCCCAGCAGGCTGCAGTCACCGTTTGGCGATGCGGTCACGCCTCGACCGGAGGTGGTTGCTCGCCGCGGGCAATGGTGCGTTTAGAGCTACAGCACTGCAGAAAGGCATCCGTCCAGAGGCGTCGCCGAGTGGCAGCACTGATGAGACTGCACACTGAGATCCTGTTCGAGTATTTCCAGATGGGGCCAACCGAGCCATATATGCACAGTATGACGCCACAGCGGCTGATGCCGGCGAGGTGACAGCACCGGTGCTTCTTGCCGCCGTTCGTGAGCGAGCCGCACTCGCAATGCTCCGTAATACGTGACCAGTAGGGCTTTCACATCTGAAGCGTGCTTGGCGGCCGACCCGGACATTTCCTTGCTCGTGGCCATGAGTGGTATCCCATGGGCGGCATGGCGACCAAGGGCGATACTCAATAAGGGAAAAACGGCTTAGCTGTGGGTCCACAGGGAGTCATGTTCATGCGCAGTTTTTAAAAACATGTAAATTCTGAAAAATGCGCTTGCGCGTCATTACATGTACACAGGCGTATACTTACGCGCAAGCAACAAGCCTGGACGCTATAAGAGATGAAATTTGTTCTTGCAGCGCTGTCCCACAAGGGTTTGTTGTTCGCTGCCAGCATTGAAACTTGTTTTGCAGAGCAGCCCTACGAAGGAGTAATGTGGTGAGAATTCAATCTCGCTTTTTCTGCGGCGTTGTGTTGCGAGGAACGGATACAATCAGTGCGGCCGTGGTGTGCCATCAATGGGGCCCTCCATAGGATGCCCGCAGCACCTCGGCGTGGGCTAGTGGGCCGTAGATCTCGGACAGGGTAGGGTGGGGATGGGTATACGGATTGGGGCATACGTGTATTTAAAGACATACGGCCAGACGGACGTACAGGTGTAGATATACGGGCATATAGACATACCACTCAGGAAGTTGGCTTTGGGCCAAACATTCTGCAACTTTCCTGGGTGCAAGTCTTATTTGACTGTACCTATAAACCTAAAACAATCGTTTTGTTTATTTCCAAATAACAGTAAAGGAGGCACTTTTAGGAAAACGATATTTCAGATTTCCTCTCTGGAAGCAGTGTTCCCGCATGTCCCGCATGCATAGCCAATGCCGCAATGACCTATGCACTCAACAAAGTGTCCCTGCCATCTCACCGAAGCGATGCAAGTCCCCACCATTGTCAAAATGCATCCCACGACTGGTTGCTCCACCTAAACAAGCAATCCTGTAAGCAGCGAGCCGCCGCTCCTTCGCCTTGGTCACGTAGATGCGGATCTTACGCATCCAGGTGGTTAGAAATAGGCTCACATCCGGTGGCCACAGCTGCTGCACAGCATTTGGTGGTCCTCCGTGCTGCCAATCAAATCCTTTGGGGGCTAAGGCAGTTCGGCAATTTGAGGCCACTTTGGCCTGGACTTGAAGAGTGACGTTTGGGCGGAATCTGGAGAACGGACACCCGCCGGTGCCCAGAGCCGGGAACCCTCTCAGCCACGGCCGAGCGCCTGGCCGTGCGGGAAAGGGCGCCCTAAACTGCACAAGGAGATGGCCGTCACAAATCCCTTTGCGACATGCGGGGGATGCCATGCGGCGGATCGCTGTGCTTCCATACGAGGCGCCGGGCAGCAAAATTGGGGGGCCCAGGGCTGCCAAAAACGCTGAGAGAGGCGCCCCGTTGCCGTGGATATCCAGACAATCGATCGTCTGAGCGACTGAGAGGGCTGCTCTGGAACGGACCTGGGCAGGTTGACAGCGAGATCCGGAAGGGGGCAGAGCGCGATTTCCAAGTGCAGTAAACAGTCCCCCGCACGCAAGTCTCGAGGGCTGCCGGGGAGGGGGCAAGGAGCCCTGTAGGGGTGGACCAAGGCTTTGGGGAGGGTGACTACGCTGTCCATCACCCACTTCCTCCTAAATATTTTACACTACACTCCTGCCCTACTCAAGAAACGCAATGCTTGGCACTGTGATGGCATTTGCAATCAAAGCAAATTCACTATCCATCCACTCCCTGGCCAATTGAGAATTGGATTAAGAATTCAAGGAAAATTGTATCTGCAGTGAGGGTGGCACTTGTAATCAAAGGAAATTCGCTGTCCATCAATTCCCTGGCCAATTGAGAATTCGATTTAGAATCCAAGGCAAATTGTATATGCAATTAGGGTGAGCCCCTCACCTGACCACTCCAACCAAAGCCATAAGAAGTGGGTAGTAGAACGTGCGTGACAGATGCACAGGTTTGGAACGCCAACTGCAGAAGGCTGGATCACCTGCCGCACTACTAGGGACTTTGAATACAGTTCCCAGTCCGCAGGAGAGTCATCAAGGCCACGATCACAACGCGCTACATCCAGGTTGCGGTGGGCATGTTGTTTTAGGTATTTGCCAAAGGGGATGTATTCCCTTCTATCTGCGAAACAGCAAGGAGCTTGAGGAGCAGGTAGGATCCGGGTGCCATCAGAAGGTACTGTCACTTCTTCAAGCAGCCTAAAGCAACCTCAAAGCCTGGCAAGGGAGCCATGGAGCAAGACAGCGTGTGCTTGGGGACTCCCCTATCAGGTACCTTCGAAGGTACCTGATTTCGTAAGATTGTGGGCACCATGCTGAAAATTTTGAGCCTGTTAGTTATATCAGCAGTCTGAAAATGAAGTAGGGATACACTACAACACCATTTCAATGCAAGCGCGAAGAGCCGATATGAATTGGTGTGCATGTTGCCTGACAACCACTAGAGCAGCCTTGGAGAGAGCAGAAAAGAAATATACAGACAAAGGAAGAATCGAAGTGGTCCTGCATGCCTTGCGTACTCTCAGAATATCGACACCGATGTCCTCAGCAGGTCAGTCCTTACCTTTCTTGAAGAAAGGGCGCACAATACGTCTTTCACAAAGTTGCACAGCCAGGACATAACAAGATCCAAAGGCCAGGTAATAGTGCTGCTTCTTGTACATAGCCTCAACCTGTGGACCGCTGCCAACAAAGATATTTTCAGTCTGAATGGTGTAGATCGGGAGGGGATTCCTCATCGGGCCCAAACATATAGCTCTGTCGGCAGACACCCTCGCTGGGGTCATGGGTCGTCAAAGAACTTGTTGGAGTTTCCTGGGCTCCAAGAATCCTCCTTGTAGTATTCAGAATTGCTTCTCCTGAAACCATCCCAGAGGGAATACCCACCAGAGTTTGGCAGAGAGCGGACCACATCAACCAGGTTCCTGCCAGATCCCATCAGCCACCCCTTACTCACAAGCCTGAGCCACGGCAGCCAAGCCGCGACCAGCACCACCAGCGCTGACATGGCTCCCTTCCGGTCCCCAGCACAGCACTGGATCAGGACGTAGAGGAACAACACATAGGATGAAAACCGGCGCACACCTAACGCCACCCTCGCCTCCCCCACGAAGGTTTTCGATTTTCTTCCACTGGCTGTCAACACGATCAATCGCACCGTACACCATCCTCGGCGGGAACGCAGAGATGTAGGGAAACGCCACATACCAACCGTTGTCGGCGAGGTTCGCCCCGCCGACGGCTGTCATGCCCCGCGGCCACGATGGAGCCGGGTCCACAGCGGCTGACCGCGACTGGGAAGCTGAGTACCGGAAGTTGTGCGCTGAACTGTGGTTGCTGTGGGTGGTGTAGAGTGTGTGTGCGTGGGCGTGTGGGTGTGTGGCGGGTGGGGTTGCCTGAATCCCGGGAAGCCACGGCAGGTGAAGGGTGTGGGGGTGAGTGCGCGCGGGCCTGGTGGGATCCAGTGGCGGGGAGGGGGTCGAGAGAGGCCCGTTGACTTGGCTTGATCTGTTAACGATGACTGTCCAAGGATGATCCAGCGAAGAATGGGATTTTCGTTCGGCCGATTGGGTATCGAGACGTGGCACTTGGCCGAAGGGGAAGGGGGGAATATCCCCACCCGGTGTCGAATGCAATTCAGGGGATGCCGCCCGTCCCCCATCGATGGGCCACAGCGTCCAAGCCCAGGGCGATGCCTTTCCAGAAAGTTTGCAGTGTAATGCTCAGTACTTTACCGCACTAGCTTGAACCAGGGGGCGCCCAGGGCGCTTGCTCGGCCAGATCTGTAGCTCTTGGGCTGGGTGGTGGGTGATTGGGGCATTGTCGTACATGTACACATATGTGCATATACGTACATGTACATAAGTGTATACACACATATGCACATACATGCCGATGTTGATATGCAGGCATTTGGACAGGGTTGTAGTTCTTGGGTGGGGTGTGGGGCTACTAAGGCATTGTGAGGCGTGTACATAAACATGCGGGCTACGAGTACACGGACGTAGAGGTACGGATATGAAGGAATTTAGGACTGACACACACCGACGGGCTTGGAGGGACTCAGAAGGGCGGATATGCGGATCGTTTTCTTCCGTGCAAAACATGGGCGTGGGGCCGTGGGGCTTGCGAGTTTTTTTCCCGGACACCCTGCAAGGCCGCCGTCTTCCTGGCGCTCTATCCTTACGTACTGATAGTTGAATATTCAGAATGGAAATTGCGAAATGACAAGATGGCCAGCAAAACTCTGCCGCGCCGTTGTGATGCGATCTCTCGACGGTGGGAAGAATGTTCGTTTGGCATCTCCCAGAAAGCTGCCGTTTTCCTGGGAAGGCCAAAAGTTGCAACAAGGGGCAAAGTATACCGCCCAGCGATTTGCCGATTCGATGGGAGGGTCAGCTGCTGCAACAAGGTCGTGCGTCAAACACCAAGTCTCGACTTCTCCGCGCAACCTACCGAGCCCCAAGCACTCGTTCCTAAATTTAGAACGCCTGGATGCTCCATACTGAGCGCCAACTGTCAAGTCTCTTCCCCACTTTTCCCAGGAAGATGCCACTCCAGCAGATGTCCACAAGACGTGAACTATTGAAGACATACCTTACACGGTGCGATCGGTGACGTCAGTGGTGCAGCAACGTTTGATAACCCACCAAGGCTGGTGCCCCTGCGAGATTCGAAATGCACATCATATGGGACTGTGGGAAATGTGCAGCACATGCCCGCCCCGCGTGATCACAACCGCACCAACGCAACCCGCGTTCCAAATTGCGCAGCCAAGCCTCAACGAGCTTTACCTCTCACCCAAACCCGATGCCCTGATCTGTCACCCGGTCCCTTGATCATGCCCCGGAATTCTCCCAACGCCGAATGGTGCCGTCTTGATCTACCACCCAGCATCAGGGCCTTTTCACATGCGAAGAGTCACACTAATCTAAACATGGCGTGTAGATGCGAAAACTGGTCCCAAGGCTGATCCCATTCATGGATCCTAAAAATTCCCCCCCACACGCCATCCTTGGTTTCTTGACCCATCACCCAATATCGCCGTCTCGCCCCATCCCAAAACTTGCTTGTTCAATAAATTCACAAATGTGCAGAATGTACTAAACTATTTCAGATGTGCAAATCCGCAATGGCCCAAACTGCAGATCAATGTGTCCAATCAGCCAGGCCATCCACAACTAGTCGTCCACTTCCCTAAATAGGTTTGTCAGAGCTTGCGATCCCTAATCTAGGTCGGTGCTATCCAGCGACCCTGCGCTTTCCATTCCAATATTCAGCTGCAGTTGCACGACCTCGAGCCGTTCGTTGCCTGCTTGCAGTTTCCCAATGTACGTTTTTCTCATTTTCGTCAATTTTCTCATTTTGCTTTTAATTTCCCAATTTCCCATGTCTGGACCATGCGCTCCTTCGCTCAAAATTCCAACTCGTGTTCCATCGTTATGGCCACAAAGCCTTTGGGCGCCTACTTTTTGTGCCCCTTTTTTGCCTGTCTTAAAATGAACAAAATCAAACCTTCCCAGTTGCCATCTGCATCTAATATGGAAAACCCATCCCTAGAGCAGGACAGATGCTTGAAGTATCGTACATGCGATGGCAAAAATGGAAAAAATCTTGTATATCTTGTATAATCTTGTAAATCTTGTTTTGTGAGTCTTCCCTTTTCCGGCTCTCTCGACGACCTACACCACCCGAACTTAACACAAACCCCAATTTCCTTCAGAGAAACAGTGCCGCAGCCCTCAGTACTTTACAGTGCTGACCTCACTTCTCTTTTTCCATTAATGTTTTTCATTAAATATTTCATTAATATTTCCATTTAAAGCTCGCAGTTGCCCTTCAAATCGACAACAGTCACGGTTATGTTGTCCCTGGACCCTCGATCAGTCGCGGCCTTGATGAGCACCTTGGCCGCGATTTCCGCCCCCAGTTGCCTGGGGCCGCCGTGGGTCAGTTTGACTTGTTCAGCGCCGGCCAATGCGCGGTCAAAGCACCGGTGGGTCAGTTCGACTGCCTCGGCGTCCGAGATGGTGTCCCACAGGCCGTCGGTGGCCAGGATGAGGAAGTCGTCGTCGGGGCTTGTTTCGATGAGAGCGACCTGCGCAAGAAACGTGATGGCATTGGGGTTGCGTAACGGCAGCGGGTGTCACGGTGTGTTTAGTCAACTGTGTGTCTAGCCAATTGTGTGCTTAGCTAATTGTGGAGCAGCAGCATTTATCATGAATTCACATTCAAATTATCTTTGATGATCTTTTCTCCCACACTGGACCTGGATCCGAATCGCTGAGGCGGCTGCCAACGATAGCACGAATTAGCAGTCAAAATTACATTTCGGTGCACCAAAATCGTTCATTCTAAAGCTTTCTATAGTATCCCCACCTCTGGTTCGGAGATGACGCCGAAGTTGCTGAGGCAGTGGTCTCCAAAGGCGCGCGACATGGCCAGGACGCCCATCACTCTGCTGCCGCCACATTTCAGGACCTCGCCTCCACAGGATACTATTCTCTCCTGGAAAAAAACACACGCGACCAAACATAAATAAATTGTCCAAATACGTCAACCAGCACAATCAACGATTTCGTGTCAATGTTTCAACAACGAGCTCATGCCGAATAAGGGCAAGAACATATTTCTTGGTTCAATTTCAGTCGAAAAGTTACGAGTCAGGAGTGATTGAACCTGTTAATGACAAGAAGATGACTGGAGAGTTCGACTAGCCAAAGATATCAAAAGCGATATTATCAATAACTGTTGACCAAATATCCGGTTGGTTATTGGATGAGTACTTTGAGAAAAAGCATTTCCCACCTCCTCAAATCTGGCAATGAATCCACAGCATATCAAGATATTTCACATTATTTCAAGGAAGCAAACACTTCCTGCTTCCTCAAATTTCATATCGAAGCAAACATACCAAGATATATCCGACATATTTCAGTATTTAATTTGACACAAAACTTGAGGAATATTGTAATGGATTGTGATAGTTTGTGCGAATCGCACAGTTTTGGTGGAGAGCTGATTTCCCGCCTCCTCATTTCCCGAGCACAATTACGACTTGAAAATATTGATTTATCATATTGTTATAAAGTACCACTCCATTTTTGAATTTATTTCTTTTCTCATTCTTCCAAATGAACAATTCTTCGATACAAGGACTTGAATAGGTAAATTGGAATATTGAGTATTGCCCACCTCCTCGTCCTCCAAGTACGGTTTGTGGTCCCTCGTAAGCCTGCAGGCCGCCCCACCCCTCGACAGCACCGCCCTCGAGTCTCCCACGTTGGCCACACAAACAACCGACCCGCTGACTAACGCCACCACCGCCGTGGACCCCGCCAGCCTCGCCGCCTCCGTCCCCCGCAGCTGACCGTCCATGAGGCAGAAGGCCAGCTCCACAGCATCGCGCACCTGTGGCAGGTTCAGTCCCCTGTGACGTGACAGGGCGTCCGTCAGGTCGCGGCCCCGAGGCAGGTGCCGGGAGTGGCGCGACGTCTCGGAGTCGCGGCCTCGCCTTGTCGCATCGCCGTCCCGTCTTGTCACATCGGCGCCCCGTCTTGTCGCGTCGGCGCCTCGAGATATTCCGTCAACGGCTTTTGGTTGACTGGCCCATGGGGCGTGCTCGTCGACGGATTGGGTCAGGGACGTCGCCGCGACGATGCCGAAGGCCTTCTTGAGGTGCAGGTGCAGGTTTTTAGCCACCTGAGGGCCAGATCGCATTTTCAGCCAAGCGCTGCCAATGGGTCACATCAGCTTCATTCAAACTCTATTCCTACACTGCGCAGCAGCAAGCAAATACAAAATAATGGGCTTGTGGTTGTTTAATAATAAGACAAATTAAGAAGCAAAATGTACTCATTATTTACTGATTTCATAAATCAAAGCCACTAGGGAACGGTTTAAAAAGTGCAAACCCCCACCTGCCGCGCCACCTCCGCCCCGCCATGCCCGTCGTAGACCCCCGCGAAGTGGAACCTGGCCTCCACGCGCCTGGGCCCCGAGGCCCAACTATCCGCCAAATTGGGCCTCGGGGTCCGGCTCTCGGCTGCCGCGGGCCCTGGGGTCCAGTCCTCTCCCGGGGGAGCGTCGCTCCCCTCCGACGCGAATCCAGTCAGCGTTGACCGCGGCGACCGGTCAACGCCCTCGGCACAAGAGAGGGCGTCTTCCACAACTTTTGGAATGAGCCGGTCGCCAGGCCTTAGGGCCAGCGGCAGGCGCAGCAAGTCCTTAACTACTGCACCGTAGTCCTCCATGGTCGCCCGAAGCCCCTGGGTGCATCTGCTAGCGATCGGCGGCGTCGACGCTCGCGTTGACTGCGCTGACCGGGTCAAACGGGGATCGGCCTCAAAACCCGTGGGCCCATCCGACTGAATCTTCGAAGAACATTTAGACCATTCGATGGGCACCGGCGGCTGCCACGGGCCGGCCTCTGCAGCGGGCCTGGCGAACGCCCCTGCGCTTTGAAATTCGGAGTTTTGAATTTCCGAATGTTGAGATTCGGACCTCTGGGTACGGTACTCGTTGCTGATCGGCGTGTTGACAGGAACTGGGAGGGCGCATGGTCCTTTAGTCAAAGGTGATTGGAAGCTTCCGGAAGAATCCAGAAGCCCATCACTGGCGCCCTGCATGTGCGCGTCCGTTCCTGTGTACGGCAGAGGCAGGAGGGAGTTGCTTTCAGACGAGCTGTTGCTTTATGAGAATGAAACATGAAAATTAAGTACATTTGGATATGTAAATGAGATACATTTGAAAACAAAATGACAATGAAAATGCAAAATGAAAATTTGCTGGCTGTCATTCTGTGAAACATAACATGCATGCAAATGCATAATTGCATACATAAAATGCAAGAAAAAGAGAAACACAGATTGAAATGTGCAACATTGCACGTAAAAGATGATGACGTGAAATGTCGACACTGCCTCCGTCTCAGATTCAGCAACGGTCGTGAAGTGTGGGGAACATGGAAACGGCCAGACGTCCCTGCTCTCTCCCAAGTTTGAGGTTTTCGAGAAAAGCAACATCTAAGCATCCAAATGCGCCATCCCAGCTTGGGATAGTCCGGCCTTAGAGAGACGTTTGTGTATTATGCAGTACGTACCATGTAGCATATGTGTCGCTGCGATCAAAGCGCATCAGACAAGACCGATCCCTTCTTTGGCAAAAAGCAGCATTGTGCGCAATACGCCTACGATCAGCAGTCAATGTACTAGCTTGGTTCGCGCAGTACCTACAGCTCAGTTGGCTGTACGCAGAACTGAGACGATGTACAGTGCCCTCGGGACCAATGCGCAGGTGTCCCAAGTGCCCCCGAATTTGAGGAAAACTATTTCAACTATTATTTAATCGTGTGTCAAAATGGCGTCACGCTGGGCATTGCAAAAACAGTTGAAATGATAACATGCTATCATTCGCGGCCGGCAGCGCACAAACGTCGGTTTCTGCCGGTGAAATGCACACCACGGCGCGCTAAGTTGTTGACCATACCGTTGACCGTTGACGAGCCGCTGACCGTACCACCGCGGGGACAGACCAGGCCAGCCAGGTTGGGCAGGAAGGGGATCGCGGGGACTGGCTTGGTGCCACCCGGCGCGCTCATGTCTTCCATGGCCTGTTGGGAAAAGCCCAGAGGAAATTTAGGAAGAGGGCTCTTCTGAAGGGCTCTGATGAAGACATTGCGATTGTCGATCACCCAGAACAGGTGAAGGCTTTCTCTTGCATCATTCCGCACAGTGGCGAAAGGTGGCAGAGAATCTCGAATGTCGTTGACGGAGAAAGGTGCAAAGAAGGCCAAACAAGGGCTGCTTTGAAGGGCTGTGGTGGAGACATGGTGATTGGCGAGCTCCTGCCACAAGTGAAGACTTTCGACTTCCGACTTCCCTTGCATCATTCCGCACAGTGGAGAAAGATGCAAGAGAATCCCGAATGTCTTCAATTGTGAAAGGTGCAAAGTAAATTTGGAACGGACTCTGGCGAAGACATCCCGATTGGCGGTCTCCTGCCTCAGGCGAAGACACTCGAACATCCCTTGCATCTTGCTGTGCAGTGGAGAAAGATGCAAGGGAACTGCGACTGGCTTCGATGGAGACATGTGCAGAACGGGACTGTCAAGAAAAAGCGCCTTTGGAAAAGGAGTTTCGGTGAATTCCTGTGCAGGAAGATGCAAGAGAGTTTGGCCTGCCTTCGATGGAGCAAGGAGCGAAGGAATTTGGGTTGGGAATTCTGCCGGCTGGCCTGTGGAGAAAGGTGCAAGCGACTGTTACATGCCTACGGCGGGTAAAGGAGTTGAGGAGTTTTGGAAAAGCATTCTGGCTGCAGCCCTGGAGAAAATGCAAGAGAGTTCCCCATGTCTACGATGCAATAGAATTTGGAAGTCTTCGATGGAGAAAGGCACAAAGGAACTTCCAAAGTATTTGGAAATATTTGAAAGAGGAATTCTGGCGACCATCCTGCGGTGAAAGGCGCAAGAGCGTGTCGCATGTTTTCTATGGCGAAGGGCGCAGGGCAATTTCGGGAAAGGATTTCTGGCGACTGCCTTGCGGAGAAAGCTGCACGACAGAAAAAAGCCGCGTAGGGATTCCGGCGACTGGACTGGAGGGATCGGGTGAGTTTCGGAACGGATCTGAAGGCGGCGGTGGCGGGGGGGGCGGGGGAAGGAATTCGGAAGAGGAATTCGAAGCGGTTGGGCGCGGATGGCAGCGGAACAACTCGTAAAGCCGAGCGCGTATTGGGCGACAATTCCACCGGCGTAGGACAGAGCTGTGTTCAGGAGGGTGGTCCCCTGAGCCGCTCGGCAGAGCGCCGCTTTGCGCTGGCACTCCGTTTTGACACGCTGGGATTGCTCCAGAGAGCACCATTCCCAACCGCCTCTTCCGTCCCGAAAGGCTTTCAACCGCTCGACAGAAACGCCGCTCCCAATCGCCGTTCCTTTCCGAAGAAACTTTGACCGCTGGATGAAACGCCGTTCCAGCCCTTATAACGGTCGGGCCGTTCAGCAAAACGCCGTTCCGTCTTGAAAGGTCCGGACTGCTGGAGAGAACGCCCACTTCGGCCGTCGACCCCGCTCCGAAAACGCTGTGACCGTTCAGCAGAACGCCGTTCCGTCGCCGAAAAGCTCTGGGCCACTGCGCGGATCGCCGCTTTCGGCCACCATTTTCATGCGCCGTTCCCACTCCGAAAACGCTGCGGCCGTTGAACAGGACGCCGTTCCGTCCTAAACAGGTTTGGACCGCCGGACAGAGCGCCGTTGTCGGCCGCTGTTTGCGCTCCTATCAAGTTGTGACCGTTAAGCAAAACGCCGTTCCGTCATGAAAAGTTTTGGACTGGTGCCAGAACGCCGCTTTCGGCCGCCGTTTCCGCTTCGTAAACGTTGTGACCGTTCAACAGAACGCCGTTTTGTGCTAAACAATTTTGGGCCATTGCATGGAACGCCGTTTTCGGCTGCCGTTTCCGCTGTGAAAACGCCCTAAACTGAAAGCGGCCCTGCGGCGCTAAGCCGCCCCCTCAAAAACTAGGTCAGGCACGGCGCACGTACCCAACGGCTCAACGTGCGAATTTCGCCGAGCCGCAAATTTTGCCGAGCGCGCGATGGCCCGGAAAGTGGCTCGCCGGCGTGGACGCCTGTCGAGATTGCGAGGACACAATCGCAGATCGAGGTCCGCATCCGAAGACGAGAATTCTGCCATGCTGCGCGGGGGCGACGCCATCCGCCATCCCCTGGGCTGTTGAAATCCCATCCAACCGCCTGCTAAGGCGCGGAAAGCCACAAATCACACCACGGAGAGCCAAAACGCGGTGCCACAATTATCGATCTAAGGCAAGTTGGGTGTGTTGGCGCGGCCACGATTGAAGAGGCACGCCACCGTCAGTGGAGAGGGAAGGAGGGGAGGGGGGGGAGCAGCTGATGCTGTGAGAACCCCCGTGCCCCAGGATCTCGGCCGGCTCACCCTCCTCAGCATCTAGCGATTCGATTCCCGGACGCTGCCGTTGACCAGATCTCCCCGTTCCCGGCGGCGGATGCCCCCGGCAGCCGACCCGCGATTCCCCGCTCCCCGCCGCTCCTCGGCTACGCGTTGACCAGTTGGCCAAAGTCAAAGACCAGCGTTGACCGTCAATGGCAGGCCGACGCGCTTCCCCCGTCACGCTGTGCCATCCGGTTCTTGGAACCGCCCCTTTGGCCGCACTGACTTTGGTCAAATACAGCCGCTGACCGCGTCGACTGAACCGCCGCCGTGGCCGCAAGACTGTACCTCGGCGCGGCGCCGCGGGGATCACGTGAACGCCGCAACGGACGCGGAGACCCGCCACGTGGGTCAGCTGTGCGTTGACCGGGGTGGCTCAAACACGCGGCTCGCCGACCGCCGTGCCGACCCACGGCGTGGGGCCCGCCCTGGTGCCGCCGGCGGGGTTTAGTAACCCGCTTTAGTGTGACTAACCGCCCTGAGCGAAGAGGAGGCGGGGATCTGCTCAGGCAATGCCCACCCCATGACATGCGGAAAACCGTCCCTCCCTTCGCGAAGATTCTTTGCAACCCTTGGTCAAGGCGTGGTACGAGCACACAGTACTGCGAAAGCACTGTGCCCTCCGCCACTTGTTCATCATCACCGGTACAGGGACGGATCAGTCAGTGAGCGCAGGGCGAAGAAGATGTGCGCCTCTCATCAAGAAGTGCGGTGCGCCAATTTTTTCGGCGCCCCGGACTTCATCACAGTACTTCGTCGCCGTACTACATCACCATACTTTACCACGCACCGGCGCCACTCTCACCCTCCCAGGCCAAGGTGCTGCTTTCCAGTACACTACAACAAACCACTCATCGGAGGTTGAGACACCCATACCAGGTGAGGGCATGAAGGGTGGGGGTGGGGTGGGGTGGGGGGGGAGCTGTCCGCAAGACTTCTTGATCAGCTGCATGGCCATATCTGGGGAGGGTTGAGGGGCGGTCACCGGTAGAAAACAACGCTCTGGCGGCGTCGACCCACCAGTGGACGACGACACTCCTGCGATGCCGACTGCGATGCCATTTGACACTAATCGATGCCATCGCAGCAATTCCTACACCATTGACATCACCGTGGCGACGCCACTTGGTGACAAGTGTCATCCCAGCTGGCATCGCAAAGGCGATCTTTTCTGCTGGTGACGCCATTTGACACTCAGTGATGACGTCAGTGGTGACGCCATAACTGCTTTCGTTCTGTCCCAACAACTGTGTAGGCGTCGCTTAGTTTCCGAGCGGCGTCACGGCTGCAACAGGAAAATGGCGCGTCTTTTTTGCTGATGGAAGGTATCCCTTGGCAAAATCAACAAGCACAGTAGCACAGAGTGCTCGACTGAGCTCGGCAGACGGCCAGCGCGGACACCATTGTCATAAAGCATCGGAAGCGTGCTGTGGATAGCACTACCAGAAAAAGGACCAAATAACACTTTTGGGAACACACGTAAAACACATTTCATCAAAGTTCCGCACGCTAAGAACACAAAAATAACACAAACCCGTAAACTTTGTACACGTTTGAACACGTGCTATTCGGCCCTTTTGTCCCTAGTGTAGCTTGCGAGCTGCCTCTGTCAACCGAAACGCGATCGCCTTTTTTATCTGACTCACGAGTCATACAGCAACGTACTGAACATAATGCACTTGAATAAGCAAGGGTCACACGCAACGCGCCCCCACGATCCCCGAATGTATAAGCGACCTGCCCGAAATCGGCTTGCTCAATGTATATGTCCATCGCGTTCTACTGACCTTGCACGCCGCGCATTTCCACCCCAACTCACAAATGATCCTAAACGCACTCGCGACGAGCTACGAAGTTCAAGTACAGCATAGAGACCCTAAAACAGACTGATGATGCGGCACAAGTGTGTTGCCGCTGTGGATTCATCGCCCTCAGAAGCAAAGAAGCCCTTCATCATGTCCCAGTACTCGGCATTTATTTGCACTGCCTTCAAGCGGTGCTCTGGAAAATGTTCGCCCATCCCAGCAACGATGGCTGTCTCCGTGCAGGCTTGTTGATGCATTTGCGGCACCATTTGCCCTTCAGTTTTCTATGCGTGCACACGCGTAAACAAAGCAGCGCCCTGCTTTACGGCGGCCATATTTGCTCATCAAGTACAACGCATCGGCACACTCTGGTCGCTTGGCGAAGTCGCAAACAATGATCCGTGCGCTGCCCCCTCGGGCACCTGCAACACAGCACCCACCTTGCCCCGGCAAGGGCAACAACGTCGTCAACAAACGGTCGTCTTCTGCCAGCCCCAGCGTGTCTGGCTGCCACCACCCAGACCCGTTGAGTCTGTATGTGCTTGCTGTATGCCAACTGGGCCCATAGTTGTGCATTTACGCATTTCAAAGCGCAGAAACGTAAGAACTATTTGGCAAATAAATGCGCGCAAACACGGCGCGCTTCTGCTTGTGAACGAGGCAGAGGATTTGCACACCCGACACCTCAACCTCAAGGGGCTGAAAATTGTTGTTTGATGTTGTGCATGAAACGCACCGTCTCGCGGTGGAGGCGACATGGGGCAACAACCTGAGGTACAACTGAAGATGGTCAAGAATGTCGACAAAGAAGATCAAGGACAAGAACCAAAGGAAGCTTCACGAGCCAATTGCCGATTCAGTTTCATTTCGGCGCAGCATGTTGGCCATCGCGCCAATGCCATCATCAGTTGCAATCAGTCTGCTGATGTTGATGAAACTGGGGGCAGCTGCCTTGGCCCAAGCTCAACTGCAGCCAAGAGAATCAGAAGCCCCCGCGCCCTCGTCTGCCGACCTGGGCGCGATCGGGTGGCACGCAAGCCTCTCTTCTGCACACCCATTGGCAACGCGTAACTGGAATTCTATATCACATGCATGCGAAATATCTATGTCCCTGACAATGCACGAATTCTCCATGTTTCGCAGTACTCAAGGGCGCACCCCACAATATTTTCTTGATGAAGGAAGAGCACAGTACTGGTCGCAGTTGAGTGAAGCACCATCGACGAAAATAGGCATCAAGCGCAATCTGTCACAAGCCCGTGCAGCGCAAGAAAAGCAAGGTTGAGACCTCACGTAAAGTCGCCAAGGGATATGCAGTGGTTCTGCCCACACTGTTCACAAATTCACATATGTACAGGGTGCCTCTTCCATCCACACATTCGTACATAGTGTCTCATCATATCGTCAATCTGTGCATAACTTCTTAGCATATCACCACACTGTCCAAATTCAATGACGAGTAAAATTCCCTGTATACTTGTGCTACTCCCGGCAAGACAAGCCCAGGCAATTGCCATTCACTGTTGAGCTGAAAACTGAGTGCCAATGTCAAGAGCTGGTGAAATTCGACGGTTGTGGCAACCCCGCCTGGCATCACAGCAAGGCTATCGTATCAGCTTTGGAGCGATTTCGTCACACACACACCAGCGACCGCAAATATTGGCATACTGTCCTTTGCTGACGCACTGCTGGGCATCGCATCGACGATAATGCCTCTAGAAACACCAACTCAGCAGCCACCTTCACCTCACAAAGGGCAGCAACGTCGCCAAACAAATGGCCGTCCTCAACCCACTCTAGGGCGCTTGGCGTCAGGCAGCCTGTGTGGGTTTAACGCCCGAAAAATGCATGACGGGCGGCCCAAAGCGTCCCTTGGGCGGCGTGGCGAGGGCGACAGTCGATCAGCAAAGACATGCCGTCCCGGGTGCGCGAATGCGTGCAATTGCGTGTGATTAGACGCGCTAATAGAAAAAATATAAATACGCGTAAATGCGCTTATGCACGCACATAAGTACGCGGTAGCAAACCTGACTACAACGAGCATGTTTGTTGCTTAAGTTTCAAAGAACATCTGCACATTCACTGCAACCAGAATGACGTGCCGAGAGCTGGACGCCCGAGGCGTGCGAGTCGCCCTGTTAAGCTCATAGCACGCTTTCGCTATTTTTTGCACCACGACAATTTCTTGGTGCCAGAGCGCAAAGACCACATTAAAAATCTAGAAATAGAAAATGGTGATTGTGAGTGATTATGCTCATGCGGAAACCTCTGCTTACTAACAAGCAGCAAGCGTGGCGAGGCTGGAACTGTTTGTTGGCCATTCTTCTGCAATAGCTGTATCTGGCAAATGGCGCTAATGAGGGTTGACATCATGATTATTACCTTAGTGTATTGTGCTGAGTGAACGCGCCAATTACATGTACATAAACACGGTGACGTAATTAATGAATAGGAAATGTATTCTGAAATATCATAGTACTGCGTCGTATGTTGCCGTGCATAGGACCAACGATTAACACCGTTTGTATCATCACAGCTCGGTTTGCATCGTCAATGCATGATTCGTGGCAATCCAGCATGATTTAAACAACGCAAACCAAACTGTGAGAAAATGACTAAATCGCCAAATTCAACATGGAAAACGTGAACTACACCAGCAAAGCAATTTTCGCCCGTGCGCCAAAACTTGGGGCATAGTGGTGGTCTTGTTTTCATGCAGCACCCCCGCTCCTACTCTAGTAGTGCTAGCAGTAACTGTACTATTTATATCAGGCTTGTTATATACGTGTGCGTTCTTACGTTTCCACTTTTACGCGCAGAAACGCAAATTTGCATAAGAGGCTGCTTTTACGGCAGTTTTCACATTTTTTCAGCTCGTTGTGACAACTAGGTAACACGATGAAATCTCGGACGGTGGTCAGTACTCCGCCCTATTGAGCTCCCACAACACAGTGTCCACTTTCCACTCGGCAAGGGACGCGATGGAGTAGAATAAATTTCATTTTCTGCCCATTCCAGTGCGTCCCGGAGCCCCGAAGGCTGTATGTACTGTTCTTATGTTCACGGGGCTGTTTTTGCGTTGCATTTACGTATTATTGCGCGTTTGTATGCCCAAATGCATAACGCTATTTTTGCGCACAAAAACGTAAATACGAACTGTGTTTATGGCGCAAATAACAAGCCTGATCACTATTAAGCATTACCGCAGTGAGAACTGAGACTCATCGCACAATGCTACTTTGCACTGTATATCACTCTCAAGTATTGCATAAATACTGATCAAATGCACTAAGTACCGAGCAGTTATGGTACCCAGTTTTGAAAATCCATACCCGCATTCACTGAGGACAGAGCATCCGGGATGCCAGGGTAAACCGGGTAGCAGCATTACCCGGGCAACCCCAATTACACTGTGTTCGGGTCGCCAATAATGGGAGACATCAGAAAAATTATTATCTTAATGATGCTGCTCAACAGGCAACCCGCGAGGTCCAGAGGTGTGAAAGGGAGCGTCGACAGCCTCAGAGCCTTCACTAATCGGGCCACCATTTAACAGGTTGGTGCAAAATGAGGCAGAAAGGTCCAAAATTGTCAATCAGGTGTGCGTGGGTTCAAAAAATTAGTGTTGTTGAGGTTGATCTAAATTTGGATTTGAGAGCATCAGTCGGCCGCAAGTCGATTCTGCAGCATGATAATGTCATCCTTATTTCATCCCTATTTCTAAGAGGTGTTTGAGGAAGAAAATGCGTCAATAGACGTTGCTTTGGCCGCGATTTGGCGGTCACGTGCGCTTCATGAACGGGACCCCCGTTTATGATGGAGGGGGGCTGCCCCCATCGCCGTCTGCCGCGGAGCACGATTAAACAGAGCCAGGGGGGCCGCGTGGAGGCGCCACGTGGCTGTGCGATGGGAATATGACTTGCGGGGCATTCTGTGGTTGCTGACCGTGGGAAGTTTTGTGTACCGGACCGAATTATAGTGAAATGATGGTGCGACGGGAAGACTCCGGGGAATGAAAATATACTTGGGGTTGGTGCATTGTTGAATTCAGCATGGCAGGTATAACAACGACTGCGTGTGGTTTCTCTCTGCCTTGCGTGGCGGTCTAGGCATGCAGCCTGGCTGCTTGAGTCCCCTGGCCAATGCCTGCGCCAAGGCCTGAGCTCAATAGCGCTAATCTTTCCGAAGGCCACAGCCACTCTGGGTCATTTTTGAGCCGTTCATCTTGCCGTCCGCGTCCAACACCTCGAGTGCGGTCCTGCTGCCGGCCAAAATTGGCCAATCGTCATCGCCGCACAGCCGTGACAAAGCGGAAGGAGCTCTGATGCGTCATGCGCCGCCTCATTGTGGACGAGGCTGACATGACCCGTGGACGTAGCCGGCGTTTTTGACTTCGCCTACTTTTGAGGAGTTGCTATGGTGGGCCGTGGCGCTCTGGACGGCTGTTACAAGCCCTTCCACAAGGATATTTGCGGTCATTGGCCAGCGGTTGGACACCTGCTGCTCGTTTGAGACGTCCTTCCGCCGCCCTTGCTATTTTTGGCGGTGATCGCCATTGCGACATGCAACGTTTCGTGAGGAGCCAGTCCGCGCAAGGGGGGCCATCTTGATCGTTCAGTGCACTCTCAAAGCGAGTGGACCTGAAGCGGTCAACGTGGACTAGCTGCCCATGAATATGGGGGAGGATTATGTGTGGTTCCCCTGGTGACCACTGACACATAGGATGGTCATTGCACCATCAACAGGGGTTGAATGTTGCAACCGTGGATATTTGGTGCACTACCAGAGGGCCCCCATGCATTAGCACACGGAGCCCTTACATCGCTTCATCTTCCACTATGGCGCACCTCCTAAAATTCTGCTGGCCATCATGACCGGCGGAGTTCAACACCGGGTAGTCCACATAACCCGGTACTCCCAGTACCCGGATGGTGGTACATACCCAAGTATCCGAACGTCTTTCTCCCCTCCCTTTCTTGGAAGGCTACTCGCCGACCGCCGGTCATAGGCCGCCCAGCGGCTTTGACCAGCATTTATACACCACGCCAGCTGGTATTAGACACGACAACTGCTGCGGCTTGACCCCGTGCATGCTGCATTACCATAGTATATTCAACCCTTCCACATAGTAACGCAACGTTTGGCCTTTTCTGTGGAGAAGCCAACAAAATAAGTACTGCTCTTCTAACATTTTTTTTGCAAAGCAACATAAAAAATAAAAATAACGTTCTAAAAGGCAAAATGCAGAGCGAAAAGCGTAATGGTCAAATTGTTTGATGCCCAAGAGTTGAATATTTGGCGGTAGTCAGCCCAGGCATGCGCCAAACGGACCGCACCAGCAGAAGACATCACCTTTGCGATGTCAACTGGGATCCCGGCTGACACCAAGTGGCGGGAAATAATATTACTGCCTGCACCAAATCGGTGACTGCTTGCACCAAGTCACGTGCACACTTTGTCCTAACCTCAGTTTTAGGGTTAGGTTTAGTTCAGGGTGAGTTTTAGGGCTAGGGTTAGGGTTAGGACAGGTTTAGGTTTAGGTTTTAGGGTTTAGGTTTTAGGTTAGGTTAGTTTTGACGGAGTTGGACATGATGTGCACGTGACTTGGTGCAAGCAGTCACCGTTTTCGTGCAAGCAGTCACCGATTTGATGCAGGGAGTAATTTTATGCCAAGTGGCGGCATCACAGTGGTTTCAATGGCGCAAGAACTGCCGTGACACAATCAATTGGCGTCAAACGGCAGCGCAGTTGGCATATCCCAAGAGCGTCGTCGTCCACTGGTGCCGAGCCAGAGAAGAAACAGGCCTGGCAACCGCACGGCCGCATTTCAGCACACGGAACGAGTGGCCACGCGGGCAAGAGTATACTTGTCGCGACTAGCCTCGCTCGACCCGTGTGGAGGCTACGTTGCCCGGCAGCCCCCGTCCCAGCGCGCCACTCCGCGACGCGCGACAGGCGCTGGCGCTTCCGTGGTGCATTGAGCCTACGCCTCGCTCGCTCAATCGTCCGTCTACCGGGGTGATCTTGATGACGATCTTGGAGATGCCTGGGCGAGGATTGCGCAGGCGCGCTGCAAAACGCGGCCGTTCCAATTGGCCGGACGTGGCGGCGCGTGTCGGCGGCGCACGCTGTGCCACGGCGCCGCCTTTCGAGAGAAAACGCTTAACCTCCGGCGACGTCGCCGAAAGGGGTTGGAAGGCTGGCTGGGCGTCAGCAGCGAAGGCGGTATTTGTTGCAAGCGGGGATGGGGGGGCCGTCGACGGCGTCGGCAGGGGTCCCCGTTCTCCCACCGACGCCATGGGCCACGGGGCGCGACTTCGCCACCCCCTGCGATGGGGACACCCGGCGACGTCGCCCGAGATCGGGACTCTAGAGCCTTTCGACCGCTCGAAAAAGGGCCCCGCTGGAGCGCTGGTGCCCGGCGGGTATTCCCAGCATTGCGCTGTCGATCGACGGTGAACCGGTCAGCGCAGAATCAACCTGGGTTTACAGTCGATGGGCCCCCAGGGAAGAGGGCGCCTTTCGAGAAATCTTCCAGCGCGGTCGCCGACGCGTCCGCCGTTTGTTTTGGGGGCGTTCGCCCTGCCCACGGGCGTGCCCAACGGCGGTCATTGGGCGACGACTGCTGGTCAAACCTTCAGTGATGCCTGGGTACGCACCCTGCCACGGGCACAGGCAGTACCCGCCTGCACCCGCCCATAATCACCTGTACCCGCCTGTACCCTCCTGTACCCACCCACAGCCGCCCGTACCCGCCTGTGCCCTGGTGCGTACCCGTACCCTGCTACCCGGGTCCACAGGTGGACGGGTACAAGGGTAGACGGGTACAGGAAATTCCCGTACATGGCCCGGGTACACAGGTACCCGGGTCTCATCCCTCCTTGGAACCAGTGAAGTGGAAGAAAGGGGCGCGGGACGCCACGTGTGCGATTCCACCCGTCCCGCGGGCGTAGGCTGGGGGCTTAGGGGAAAATGCGCAGGACGCCGTATGGGCGTCCCGCGCCCCAAAATTCTGAAATTTGGCCATGTTTTTAACTGAGCCATGTGGTTCGCAGATCTGTCAACTTTTTGTTTCAAAATCCACATCTACATTTTGGGCATCATCATATACACTCACATGTATTA
This sequence comes from Ostreobium quekettii, assembly GCA_905146915.1. Taxonomy (NCBI): domain Eukaryota; kingdom Viridiplantae; phylum Chlorophyta; class Ulvophyceae; order Bryopsidales; family Ostreobiaceae; genus Ostreobium; species Ostreobium quekettii. The sequence continues at coordinate 143,817 of CAJHUC010000476.1, read as the reverse complement.
GTACGAAAGAATGTCATTGAATATCCAAATTACGCATTTGTGCCAAAACAGCGGTGTAGAGTCGCTGGGAATATTGGATGCAGAACGAAGGAAACATCGTGATGTTATATTGATGTGCATAACATGTGATGCGCGTAATATGTGACATATAATAGTTGACACTATGTGGCAAATTGACAGAGAGAAAGACCATGAGTATCAGTTGATAAAACCGGCTTGACATACAGCACATTGCTGAGGAACAATTTTTCAGCAATGCACTAAACGTAATCATGTGCTCATGTGTTCAGCCATGTTCTCAAAATGAATTTAAAGTTGTCCAAAACAGAACGAAGGTTGGTTGCAAGATGGGCATATTCTGATCGTTGAAACATGCCATTCGGCAGAGCTTGCAAAAAGAACAACAAATAAAATGGGGAAAGCATAATTGATTTAGTCCACTGTTATTTGCAATTCACACGATACAATCACGTAGGATGTCCAGTAGACGTGCTGCTGCACGTTAAAAATTTTCACCAAAATCATTGGAGTTGAATTGTGAGCTTCAATTTCGAATATTGTGAGAGTGAAGCCCCGTTGGCGGGCCTGGTCATTGGCAGAATATTCCTCACTTTTTTCATTGACCGCCCTATGTTTAACTTGAGTTAAAATACGAATGAATACAACCACTGGTTGTCAACCAGATCATGCTTTGAGGGTTAACCCGTATAAAATGGGTCCAAAATTTGGTCGAACCCAAGTGCAACAACAAAGTGCTTTCAAGCACTAACCTACATGTCACGTTTCCAGGACTTTTAACCAACGTCCTTTGTCTTGTTAGTATCAATGCTCTTGGGTCCAATCCTCAGCATTGGAAGGGAGGCGCACAACGCATTGTGCAGCCACACGAACTTTATGTTGGCTGCACAATTCATGGTGTTGTTAAAACCATGCTCAGCATCATTCACAAAACGATGGGATGATCATCAGAGCTAACACAAATGAAAGCCAAAAACTTGGGCTAAGTCGCTGATGACCACTACGTTCCAAAATGAGGGTGGCAAATCCTTCATACACGCAGCAGTATTTTATAGGGCGGACATGCCTTCAAGCCCCCTTCCGTACGCGCTCTCACCTCCGCCCTAATAATGAGTCAACGTGCCCTGTCAAAACTCGGTCAAACACATCAGGCGACACCCATGTTGCCCTGGCCGGTGATCCACTGCATGCTTTCAGCAATTCATTGAAACTTTGCCCTCCTACTGCCATTCTCCTTACCAAAGCATGGGTGGCAACATGCCGATCATGGCAGAATAATCGGCGCTCGCCACTCTCCAACTAGCCCGTGATCACTTCATAATACACATTTCCCGTTCACCTTCAATGGCCTTGACGCCCAGTCATGATTGGCACCTGCCATGGCCATCGAAGCACACCAATTCCATCACCCAAAGCCCGTGCAGTCCAACATTCTGCGTCATACTCCCCGTAGGCTCGAAGAGAGGGAAAACGCATATTATCCATGGCTCGAGAGATCGACTCATGCCATAACGCAAAGTACGCCAATAACGACTCTGAATCACCAACCCCACATGTCCCTGCCAGCGAGTCCAGGAGCGCGTACACATGACAAATCCTTACAAATCCCTAGGACTTACCCTTCTCGGCCCTTGCCTCACTAGTGTGGACAACGCCAAACTCGTATATAGTGGGCACGACACGCCATGCCCGGCTCTCATCACGAACTCACACGTCCACTCAACAAGAATGTCCGTCCACCGTTCCTTGTCCCTTCTCACCCCGCGCCACTACGCATTGCAACCTGCGACCCATCACTTCGAGCCCTGCAGCGCATCGCCCAGCGCCCCGCGGCACATCACTCTGCACCGAGTGCTTCACTGCGCTACTCCCTGTGCTTCATCATGTTGCACCCCGCGGTTCGCTTGCTTCCTCCGTGCCATGAACCCATCAAATCCCACGACAATATTGAATTAATGCCAGCCTCACATGATGCCTAAAAACGGCCACTCCATCAGCCTCCCAGGTGCAGGCGACGGCCGTGATGGCCCTGAGCGCCATCCTTAGTAATGCACTGGAGATGACGCCATCACAGGCCCCATTCCATGCCGCCTTGGGCCAAATGGCCAGCGCCCTCATTCGGTGACCAAAGCACAAATGTGGCCACCAAATGTTGGTCACTTTGTGGGAACTCGAACAGTGCGCTTCCTATCCAACAGCTGTTCTCTAAGAGCATGCGAAGGGTGCTGCCCGAATGCGCGCGTTCGCCCAATCACCAACAAGTTGGCCAGAAATGCAAATGACGAGCCTTATATAGGCCTGATGCACGCAGCGCGTCTTTGCCCTTGCCGAGGGCGAGGCGCCGCTGTGGAACCCAATCATTGGCAAAAGCTCCCAATTTCGCGCAGTTACCAAATCTGCTCAATATTTGTTAAAATGGGAACAAATCGTGTACTGGAAAACTGACCCGTGTTGAAATGGAACCGAAGCCCTTTCTAAAAACGTGGTGCAGCACAGTGAGCACTATAGAGCTGTAAGTCCCACAACAATGTTTCTGGAACAATGTCCACATGCTTGATCTTTATGTTCGTGTTTGCATTTACGCATTTACGATTTTACACGTGAAAATGTAAATCTGCAAAGGGTATATTTTATGGCTGTACTTGTGTATTTCTAAGGCCCTTCGGGATATCCAGGTCACATGGCCAAGTTGTAAACAATGATCAGTCCTCTGCCTGCTCGAGCACCCGGAACACAGCTCCACCTCGCTGTTGGCAATGGCAAAGACATACGCCTTGACCATGTGTGTTCAAACAAAAGTTCATTTTATATCCACTCTAGTGTGTCTAGCTGCCGCTCCCGGGATTTCCTGAGTCCACGCGTACTGCCTTTATGTACACTGGGTCAAAAGTTACGTATTTCTACGCCTATTTACATGTTAAACGTAAATGCTATTTTTGTGCACAAACACGCATAGCACTCAGTGTTTACGCCGCAAAGACCAAGCATGAGTGTTCAATCGGCCTATATTGACGTTGCAGTGGGTGCGACAGGTCATCATTGGAGGGAAAGCGCGCCAGGCATTGCGCAGCCAACACGAAGTTCGTGTTGAACACGGGCACCCGAACGATTCTGCCAAATATGGGCGTTTGCACAACTACAGTCAGGTTTTGACGTGAATGTGAAACACAGACCTGACGAAGGTGCGACGCAGGCCCCTCGCGTTCCCCAGCAGTTGTGGGTGCACGTGCCACGACCGCTCCAATCCACCGCACACTGTTGGGCAGATTTGGAGCTGTCATGTGGTGCTGACGGTCAGCGAGCTTCACACACTAAGGCAGTGGCGTACATGGGAAGTCCCTGATGGAAGTCCAAAGCGGAGGGCGCAGTTTGGTGCCCATGTTAGTGTCTCGGTCTGCTGCTGCAAGTTTCCTTTGAACTTGTCTTTGATAAGACAAAACGGTGACCTTGCACCTGGCAGGCAACCACGGTGTGCATGCAAACAGGAACGTCCATGCGCTTCTTTCCGTCCCTGAACAAGTCACCTAAGCCACTGCCAAGGTGGCCTGCCATCTCCGTTCACGACAAAGTGAGGCGCGGCCAGCAACTTCTCTTGCGGCCCCACTGGGCCTTGTGTGGCAGAGATTTGGCCGTCTCCACCAGAGACTGGCACGAAACAAATGGGTGCCTGTGTTCACAGGCATACAAACTGGCATACAAGGCACACAAACAGGCACATAACTGGACGTCATGACGTCCAGGTGCCTACCACAGGACGGTTAGACGAACCCCTCCCTTGCAGACACCAGCGTCCTCCTTCCGGTGTGCGCAGGGCCATCAGCAGCTTGCCCCCCCCGGACCTTCGTCCGCGCTGCCGCGCTTCTGCCGCGAGTGTGCCTCACGGCCGGAGGCAAGATCCCGCATACACCTCGTACGCCCTCTCCTCTCCGGCTCTCCGTGCCACACACCCCCAAACCAACACAACACTGTTGTACGCGGGTGTCGGTGGTCCCGCGGTCCCGTAGAAGCCTTCGTCCGCGCTGCCGCGCATCTGCGGCACGAGAAACGTTGAAGCCTCTCATCCGCCGGTTCTTGGTCTCTGGCCAAGGCCTCGAATCTGCCTTCTGGCTCAAAGGCCGCGACAGCCTCATGCACAAATCACCATTGACGGGGCGAGCAATTAACTTCCTTAGTCGATAAAGGGTACGGTCGTCAAACGGCATGGAACTTGTTTCTCCGCACCTGGAGCTTTGGGCAATGTCTGAGAGCTTGTTTGGCTACCTGGCACGCGCGACGACGAACGCCCTCGCAAGCCTACGCGGCCACGAGGCGGCGGGCGGCGGCGACAGAGGTGAGCCAAGAATGCGATCCGCAATCGCCTATTCGATGCCCTCACGACGATGGGCTCGATCGGTGCCGGGCTGCCGGCCTCGGCAGGTGCGCCCTGGCCTCAACCGCGCGCGTGGCGGCATGGCGCCGCTGACGGCGATCCGTGGCGGTTTTCCGATCATGATTTGCGGCGTGGTGGTGACGGACGAAGCGGGGTGGAGCCCAGGGTGGCGGGGGAAGGACGCGGAGGCTTGCCTCCCTGCGAGCCGGAAAATTGCGGCGGAGACTCGCTGGCGGAAAAACTTCGGGGGTGGAAAAATCGCGCGTGAGATCGGGCGCGGCGAGTTTGGGCGATGTCGAGCTGGGCTGGAGTTTTGATGGATAGTCGCGCAGTTGGTGCGAGAGGCGTCAGTGCCGGCTGTACCGGGGTGTGGTGTGTGAGCTGGGTGCGTGGTAGCTGGATTGAACCAGGGAGGGGGAAGGGGGGGTGCCGGGAGGGGACCAGCTTCTGGCGGTCGGCTTCACGGCCGATCCGGCGGGCGGCGGCCTCGACGGGCCCGGCCGGCGCCCGCGGGCTGGAGCCATCGGAAGAGCGCCTGCGACGGGAATGGGAACGCGGCGGGGGAAGGAGCGGAGGAGGCCCCGGGGATGGGGCCATGGGGTCGGGACTGGTGGGGGCGAAGGGCCCGGCGGGATCGGCGGCGTGGCGGGGCTCTCGGCCGCGGCGCCGTGGAGGCCGTGGGCCGGCATGCCGGCCAGGGCCGCGTGTCCCACCGCGGCTGCTGTGCTGGCCGTGCTGTGCTGGCTGCTGGCCGGCGGGCCATAAGGCCGGCCGGCCCTTCGGCTGTGGCGGCCCCCCACCCCACCCAGCCCCGCCCCCCCTTCCGGAAGCGCCACACGATCCGCCCGTGGGGTCGACGGCCGAGATGGCTTCCCCGCGACTCCGCCATCTTCTGCCGGTTCATTTCCCTGCGCACGCGCCTCCCCCCTCCCCCCTTCCTCCAGGGCGGCTTGGATCGATGCCCGCCGCCCCCTCTCCCCCCCCCGCGCTCGACAGCGTCCATATGAACGATCCTCCAGCGCTTCCGAAAGCGAAGGGCACGCTATGGCACCCTCGCCGGGCTCGCCACTCAACCTGGCCACCATCTCCCCCGACGGGAACCGCGGCATCGTCTTTTTCCACGATCAATTTGCCCGCGAGCGATCACGCCGGGCGCCCTGGGCTCGATCCCCAACCGCGGCAGGATACTGACGGCGCGGGCGCGGGGAACACAAAACCTGGCGGAGGCGATGATGCACCTGGCGCGCCGGCCATCCGCCCTTCGCCCCCTCCCGCCGTGGGCGCTCGAGGACGATCAATGGTTCCCACCCGGCCGCCCTGAGGCCGCCGCCCCGGCTCTGAGGGGTCCTGGCCCGGCCGCCATCTGGCCACGAATTCTCCCCGTCCGACACAGAGGCCTGGACCATACGGGCAGCTCCACCGGCCGGCCTGCTCGCGGTAGCCCATCTAAAGCCGCCTCTCCGCCCCAGGCCCGTCGCAAATTCCCCCTCCCCTCAAGCCGGTGGGAATCGCAGCCCGAAAGCCGCCATCGTTTTTCCGCACCCGCCTGCTTGTCGCCAAGCGATGTCCCCAGCCGCGTTCGCTCCCTTCCCGGGTACGTTGGTCGAGCTCCGGCCACAATCTTCCATGCCGCCGCCAAGCTGCGCTTCTGCCCTGCTACGGACGCGCACGAAGGGGAAGATCGGACCCCGCCGCGGCGCCGGCATGGCTCCCCTGTCCAGAAACCTGTTGGCGCTTCCCACCGGGAGGGATTTTTTCCTTTTTTTTGCCCCACGTGTATATTTATTCCCGGCCACAGTGCTGTGCCGTGCTCTTGTCGTTACCTGTGCCGTGCTGTGCCTCAACCCCCCTCCAGGCGCGGACAACGCCGAAGATCGGAAGCCCTCCACCGACATGGAAGCCGATCTGGCGAAAGGGGCCGCATGCCCCGTGACCGACGCCGGAGGCGGCGGCGGCGATCTGCCCGCGGGTCCGCCGCCGCCCATCGTGACGATAAAATCTCTGGGTCGGAGGTCGGAGATGGAAGATGACGGATATAACGGGCCTGACCTCGTGGTTCTGCCCCTGCTGGCCAAGGAGGGGGAAAGGATAGTGCCCAAGATGGTTGAGAGGGGTTTGAGGCCGCTCTGGAGCGATGGCCCGAGGAGGACTGGCCCCGGGGCGCCCGCTGAGCCCAGCTCGGAGGGCGTGGGGCCGCAGAGGCGCATTCTGGCGATGTGGCACTATGCTGGCGTTTATGATGGGCACGGCGGTGAGGCTGTGTCCAAGGAGGCTGCCACACACTTGCACCTTTTCTACAAGCAGTCGTTTGCCTCTGTGCTGGGTGCATTTGGGGACGACAACCCTGTGGGGGTGCAGCCGCCCAACGGGACAATCGCGGACTCTGGGGAGCAGTCGGCGGAGGGGGCGGCTGCCCAGGACTCGTGTGAGAACATGATGGCTGAAGATGCTGTGCCGAAAGTTGCCACCCCGGCGCCTCTCCCCATACTGCCGTCGGATGATGAGATGGTGGCTGCGGCGCGGAGGCACCCGGGGCTGACGCCGCAGATGCTGGTGGATGCGATCGTGGAGGCATTCCATCGGATGGACAGGCAGCTGAAAGACCAGCTGGTTGCCATGGAGATGGGCACGACGGCAGTGATTGCGCTCGTCTGTGAGACCCACATTTGTGTTGCAAACTGCGGCGACTCCAGGGCGGTGCTGTCGAGAGGCAAGAATGCCTTCAGGATGACCAGGGACCACAAGCCCGGTGTGGAGGACGAGACGGTGAGTATGATCTTCGCTTCTTGCTGGCCCGTGACCTCTGTCTCGGTTTTCTGGTTTGTGTTCCATTCTGGCTCCTGGGGCTGGATTTGGGCGTATTGCAGTAAACTGTGCGCTGATTTGGCAGCGAGTTGTGGAGTGCGGTGTGCGCTTTTCGCTGGGAGTTGTCGGCCAGTGCAGTTGCTCAGCGGCTGGTGTGGTTTAGAGTGGCTGAGCTCTGTGCCAAGGAGGTGCATGGCCTGACTGGCTCACAGCAAGGGGTTTTGGCAGGGATGAGCCTATGATGCAGAGGTTACAGCAAAGGGCTTGCGGCACATTATTTTTTGTTTCTTGCTGCTGCTGCCAAAGATACAGCTTGTTTGGTTCATTATAACACCACATTGCATGGTGCACTTTGCATGTTACCTTGTTGCAAGCTGTTGTTGCTTGTTACCTCTTGACCAGGGGTTATAGCTTGCACTGTACAGCGTTCAGCCACACCAGAAAGCTTGCAGGTTGGAAGCTAAGAACTCACTGGTCACAGCAAGAAGCTGGCAGCATTATTGTATCGTCATATCGTTTTATGTGCATAGTGTCAAGATGTTTCGAGTCGGTGCTGTTTTGGGGTGGGGGCGTGGTATGTGCCATTGGCGGCTGATAGTGAGGATAGTCCATGGACTTTGCGGCACCAGAAATGATGCCAACTCGCGCGGTGATTGCAGTTTTGAGATTGCTGCACCTCATCGCACATTGCTGCTGAGATTACTTTTCTCCTGGTTGCGTGTTGGTCTACGCTCCCTGAGTTGTTAGTGTATTACCTCTATTATCTCATCATCGATTTAGCTCAAGAGAGACTAGTCATGTGTAGGCTCTGTACTGTCAAGTTGGTATGTGAATGGGATGGAGCCAGTGTTGGGGGGCGATCGCAACGCCAGACTCAGGTCCTCAGTTCTTGTCAAGCAAACTCTATTCTTGTCAAGCAAGTTCAACACATTGTCAAGTACCTCCAGTGAAGTATCAGGGAAGTTTCCAGAATTGAATCAATTGGCCATCATCTATAGATTTGTGCTGCGGTATGCAATTACAGCCACTGTGTTAGCAGTACGATGCTTTGATTTGGTCGAAGAACGGCTGTACACTTGCGCCCTTTGAGGCAGTGTGGATAACAATGATTCTAGGGTTACCAGTTGCGATTGTGTGCATCGCGTGGGTCCATTTGCCTTGGTGCTGGGCGACAAACAACGTACCCAGCCGTTATGCACATTCAGCGGTTTTAGTGGCTGCTTCTGTGAATGACACAGTGACAAGACAACGCACTTGCACAGCACACATGCATGCTTGTGCTCATAGACATTGTCAGCAGCTGCAAAGGTCTTGGTTTCTCACCTGTTTTGGCCAAATACAAGCATCAGCATTCGCACAATGTCAGCAACACGGTTCACAGTAAACATCAGCAACGAATGTCACTGTCACAAAATCAGCAGCAGTCAGTGCCAACAATAATGTCAGATTGTCACAGACCTCACAATGGAAATCCCAGTCGATGTCAGCAAGCCAGTTGAGGAATGATCAGGCACCTGCACCTTGACATCAGCTGACGGAACTGCTGACATTGTGCATGTGCACAAGTGTGCATGTCCATTGTTTTTCATGTGCAGAATCAGAGGTGGTTTAGGGGACTGGTGCACCTTGCGCTCAGCCATCGTGGCAAGCCACAGGGCAATATTGTCGTGGCCACAAATGGTGTCCCTTCTGAAGTGGGGGCGGCGCCAGGAGCCCGAATGTGGTGTTGCATGAGATGTGATGTTTAGAATAGCACAGAGAATCCACAAAACTGGATTGCAGTAGAAAGTACAGATACCACCATTGGAGGATAGAAAAACTTGCATGATCTAGCAATGGGTATGGACATTAATACCAGTGTAACGTCATAGCGCAGAGCTGATGCGCCACTGCACACTTTAGCATCTCCAAGTGGATCCAAGCCTTGGGATCGTGGGGCCTTGGGACTCAACAGCCGTGCTGAGGACAGTGCTATGCGGAAGGTGTCCTGCATCCAGTACTGCGTGCCCTGGTGCCTGTTCTTTTGGTATTTGTGACTCTGTGACTTGTTGCAAGTTGCAGCCAGCTGCAGTGTTGCCTAGTTGTTAGGCCGTGTGCTTTTTTTCATGAGTGCCAAAAGTAATGCTTGATGTTCGGAGGTATTGGGTTTCCCCAACGGATGATCTAACCTAGTTTGCTGTTTCGTTCTTTTAGGAAAGGATCCGGGCAGCGGGGGGAGCTGTCCTTGACTACGGTGGCAAGAGGGTGATGGGGCTGCTGGCTGTGTCTCGCGCCCTGGGTGACCACTACCTCAGGAATGCAGGTGTTATTGCAGATCCAGAGGTGAGTGGTAATGGGCTGCATCGATGTGTTATATAGTGTACTGTGGCTCGAGTGGCGAGGAAAGGACTATGCAACAGTGCCATGTACTGTGGTGGCTGTCGCATTATTTTGCTGTTCTGCACAGCACCATCCTATATTGTACTCTATGGCTCAGCACAGTGCTGCAGTTTTCTGCGCACACATTCTGCAAAGTTTTCTGCACACACATTCATTAAATGAAGGATTGAATGCAGCACATTGCTTGCACGAGCGCACCAAGTTATTGCACGCAAACTACACCGAATGGTCACGACTGACCTAAAATATTACACACACAATCGCATCAAGGACTGAGTGCACAACTGCACGGAATTGAGCAAATACCTTGAGCAAATAGCATTGCATGCACGAGCGCACCAAAGTATTGGTACACCCAACAGGTACATCAAACTTGTGCTGAGGACTGCATATGTAGTTGCATCAAGTAACAGCAGCCAAGCTAACGCACAGCGCGCATCGATGCACCGTGGTACAGGACGCAAATTAGCCCAGAGGGCACAAAGGACGCACTGCAGCACCAAAGTATTGGGCACAAAACAGCGCAAGAGCATAGCTGGCCTCCTCTGCTCGGCTCTGCACACGCTGGGCCTTACCAGATTCCTTTGCATAAATTTGCCTTCGCTCTTCATTGCATTGCAATGTTATCAGGAATTTGGAAGTCCAATGTCATTCAACCTTGCAGTGTACATGATTGGGCACAGCGCAGAAGATAGGTTCCCGTTGCAGTACTCCCTTCGATCGTTTGTATTGTGAACATCATCGTCAAGAGATTGCCAGCTTAAGCTGGCCATGCCTTACGCGCAGGTGACTGTGATTGGCTGCAGCTTTGGTAATGTTTTTATCAGGAAATTGGAAGTCTGAGTTTTTTGAGCCCTGCGGTGTTTTTGAGTGGGAACAGCCCAGAAGATGAGTTCCTTGTTCAACATTGCCTTCGATCATTTGCGGTTACAATTCTCTCATCAAAAGCTTAGAAGATTAAATTCGCCATTCCTTGCGTGCAGGTGACTGTGATTGGCCGCAGCCCAGAAGACGAGTTCCTGGTGCTGGCTACAGACGGTCTGTGGGACGCCCTCTCGGACTCTGAGGCGTGTGACATGACTCGTAAGTATCTGGAAGAGGCCCCCGCGGCGGGCAAGTCGCCTGAGAAGGCTGCCGAAGAGGCAGCACAGGCACTGGTGGATGCTGCCCTGGACCGGGGCAGCAAGGACAACACTACGGTGACCATCGTGGACCTGAGGCAGGGATAGGGCGGCAGGGGCGACCCAACCCAACCTTGGTGGGCCCTTAACATCGGGGGTAGGCATGCTGGAGCCCTGAAAGAAGCCCTGAAATGATCCCTGGAAGGAGCCCTGAAAAGATCCCTGAAAGGAGCCCTGAAGGAAGCCCTGAAGGAGCCCTGAAGGAACCCCTGAAGGAACCCCTGAAGGGTGGCTGAAGGGAATCTGCGGGGAGCCTGAAGGGAGCCTGATGGGAACCTGCAGGGTGCCCTTTGGGAATCCTTGGATCAGGAATGTGGAGGGGGAAGGTGCGAGGGCAGCGCGGGGGTTTGTGAAAGAGGGCGGGGGATTGGGTGTCTGCAGGATGGCGCAAATGTGACTGCCTTGACCAGTGGGCGACCCAAAGGTGACCCTAGGTTGACGGTAGGTTGGTGCTTGGGGTGGACCCCCAAGGTGGGAGGGCGCATCCCCGTGGGCAGAGCCGTGGCTTCGGCGGCTGCCTGGGATGTGCCAGCGCGTGGTATAATGCAACAGTCCTTAGGGCTGCCAAAGGCGACTCGTGCTGTGCTCTTGTCGCGTGAGAAAGCGGGCCGGTGATGTTGGTTTTGGAATGGATTTGGTGGCGGGCTGGTGAGAGAGTCACGTGCCCCTGAGATGAGCACCCGCAAGGATTAGGTGCTGGGCCGGCGAAGAGGAGGCCACGATGTTTGGCTCAAGTGCTGCAGTACTCGCTGTTGGTACTGTGGAAGCTGCCTGTGTGCTGCAGCATTTGAGGTCAGTGCCCAGCAGGGTTCGTGATTTTTTCCTTGCACACAGTCCTCAAGCCATGTTGAGAGTGGCCAAGTGATGATTGTGCTGTAAAGAGGTTTCCCGAGGGAACAATTAATGGAGGATGGGTCATAAATGATCAGTCAGGTCCATCCATTTGCGGGTTTGGAATGAAGTTGCTAATATGCAACTCGCACATTTGTGGCGGTCATCGGGAGACTGATCTGGGATGTACCTGTATGCTGAACCTTGATGTTAGGGGTGGCACTGGGTTGGGGGGAAATGCTAGGGGCTTGGGGGTTTGCGCTGGGTCGGGGGCAGTGGTCCACACACTCAGTCGTGTAATGGTGCTGTAGTTACCTTTGTCATCGGGTGAGGGGACAACCTTCGCCGGGTTGATTGCAGCAGAGTGCAGCAGTGAGTCAGAAATAGGCCACAAATATTATGCGAATGGTAAATAATTAATGGACGAAAAAAAATGTATGTTGAGCAAACTCGACTGAATCCCCCATGGTCGCCATCCTGACCGGCATCGCTCTGGCAACTGTCAGCGCGGCTTTGGTTGGTCCTGGCCACTTGCTCCCCTTCTGCAATGCGCCCCTCTGCGAACTTCTCTTTAAGGAAGAAGTAGTATAGCCAAGAACTATAAAGAAGCGCTCAAGCACAAACACCTCCTCCCCCGAGAAATGCAAAATGCCTTTTTACCACCTCGTGCAACGGCCTCCTCTTTACCTCTATCTTGCGGAGTCTAGCTTGATTCAGTGGCCTCCTCTGCAGCAGCACGTGTCACTGCTGCATTTTCTTTTGTGAAAGGCCATTTCAGGCTCGGTACTTTATTGTGCTCGGTGTCTTGGCATTCATTTTCTCACCTGTCCAAGTGCATGTGGACCTCCCGGGACTCGAGGCCTTTTTGGACACTGTGAACTGTTTCTTTATCCCCCCCCCCCTGATACACACAAACGTGCATCAAATTGACGATTAGTGTACCAAAGTCCGACACAGCGCCTCCCCTAACATATTAACCCCCTCCAAAGCAAGTGCATGCAAGGTTCTTTTCCATACTGCAGGAATATGCTACGGAGCCTCCGATGTGAAAGGCTGAGCACACAACGCAAGCAACTCAAAAGGCGAGAGAACATGCGCTCAGGTGCCCAGTATGAAGGTGGTGAATGTTCCCGGGAGGGAGGGGGGGAGGGGGGGGAGCTTCAAGCTGACTTTGAGCATACCATAATTTAACTACAATTTAGAAATTTAAAGATAGTGCCTTCCCCTTGAGTCTCTGCCCTGTGTGCTGTGTTGAAACACGAAAGTACTGTAGTCGACTGTCTCAAAATGAAATCATTTTGAGCCAGTCGACTACAGTACTTTCGTTGTCTTGGAATGTGCACAGCTCATTTCCAACACCCACCCGCGCATCCCCGTGTGCTTGCCGGCGGCCTCTTGGGCTGACCGCCCGTCCTCATGGACAGACATCTGGGTTCAAACGAATATGTGCCTGGGACCATTCTCCGGCGTTGCCAGTTTGGTGCAAGGGCTTTTGTTTTGGCCATGTGACATATGCAACTAAACGAGGATTAATTCCCCCCCTGTAGGAAGACGCAGATGGGCAAGGAGAGTGCGTTCTGCGTTCCTTGAGGAAAATGCACAAACCACATTGAATTTGAGACAAGGGGCCAGTGCCCTTCACATCGCTGCAATTTGAGGCACATTTTCAAGGATAGCGAAAGCCCAGTGTTGCCAAGGCAGGTTGACCCTGTGCTGGGGCAATTTGGGGCTGTTGAAGTATAGCATAATGTATGGCGGCCGATTTCATCTATGCTGCGTTCATACTTCATTTCTGCTGCGTGGTCTTCGTCCAAGAATTGAGTTGATGGCCGATGAAACGTCGAGTCAGCTGGTTGTCATTGGCAGCGGCGTAGGATGACTCGGCTGGAGGACAGCTGCGGGGTTGAACGGTGAGTGGATTGACGACTGGAATGTGTGAAAGGATTGATGGGAACGTATGATGCGTGGTTGGTGTACAAAAGTTGGGCATGGCGACGTTGTAACAGATCCTTCTTGGTGCGGGGTTCCGTGCTCCAAATGCCGCAAGGCCGTGTTCCGAGCCGCCTGGCGGACCGCAGGCCCCCAAGGCCTAAGGTGTGGCTTCCGTGAGGCTGCGCGGTAGGGGATAGCTACTCGCAAGCGTCCGGACGCGGGCCCCGAACTTGGGGCATCTCCACACGCCGGCGCCTTACCAAGGCGTGGGCGGAAGGGTCGGCACGGCCCGTGAGGGCTGTGTGGTCGCGGGCGGAGGGACCCGTGCGCTGGCGAGGGTGTTGGTGCGATGTAGGCTCACAGGGAGCGACGGGAGGCGAAAGGGGGGGCGCACGACGTGGTGCTTCGAAGGAATCGCGAACCGTGGACGGGACTGCTGCAAGGCGGAGGTAGTGCTGCTTCCGGCGGCGCGTGCGGGCTGCGAACGAAGGCCGAAAGATGGCGATGTGCAGTCGCCGCTTCTCTGGCTAACTACAGAGGGGAATCGCCCGCCATTCTGCTCATGATGGGGCGTTCCTTTCAACATGGCACACTTCAACCCTAAAAATGTCCTCGGATATCCTTGGACAGTCAGGTCCCACGGTAGCCTCGCCGTAACTTTGCGAATCCCGGACAGCCTCTTGTGCGCAGCCGACGACTGCCACTTTGCCTAATCCCTCTTTCCCGCACTTCGAAATATGGATTCGTATTTTGAGTTTGCATTTTAACTTATCTGTAAAGTAGAATGCAAACCCAGAATATGAATCCATATTTCGAAGTGCTTATTAGTTTCGAAGTACTTATCAATTAATAAGTGCAGTTTCGCGGTTTCTGTGCTGGCGAAGAACAAAGCTCAAGCAATTTTGACTGCACTTGTCCAATTGGTACTCAGTGGCACTTTGAGACACAGTGGCGCTGTGGCTATGTCTGAGCGTGGTGGCAGTGGGCAAGTCTAATTGACGACAATGGGCATTGCCTCTGTCTAGGAAATAATGGATGGCAGTGCTCCATTGGTGTTATTCCTGTTACAATATGGTAGGCAGTCGAGAAGAGGATTTTGCCACTCAGAACCTAAGAATGGGGCACATTGGGAAAGTCGTAGCTTCGTGTCAGCACCGTGCTTGACGCTGCCCAGACACTACCCACCAAGCCCAACTTCCAGCTTCGGCGGGGCAACCCACGCCGACAGGCACCAACATTGCACGAGGCACATGCAGGACACACACCACCAGCAGAGCACAAAATAATATCTGTGTAATTATAAATTTATAAAATAAATAAGCTAAGCTCAATTAATTACACAACATCAATATTAATAACATTCTGTCAGTGGCGACTGTGATGCTAATTTCAGGCTAGTTGTCGGCATTACATTGCAATGAGGCAATAGTAACAGCGACAACATCAATTAGCGGCAAACGGCATAGCAATTGGCATCGCCAAAATGTCCCCTCCTACCAACGAAGGGGCCTGACTAAAGGCGAAGTACCGTCACACACCCACTAGAGACTGTCCACAGCATCACGGAACACAAGCAAAAAATACGCTGCTCGGGTCGCCAATAATGGCGCTTATCAGAAAAACAATAGTATCTTAATGGTGCTACTAAGTGGGCGACACGTGAGGCCCAGAAGTGGGGAGAGCAAGTGTCGGCAGCCTCAGCACCTTCAAATCCAAATTCAGGTCAACTTACTGAATCCAAATTCAGATCAATTTACTGAATGCACCTCCGCTTTGTGATTTTGGGGTCGCCCCAACTTACTCGGCAACAACCTGTTGAGTGATGGTCATATTAGTGAAGGCATCAGACAGCTGCAAGTCAAATCTGCAACATGACTGTGTCATTTCCATTTCATTTAGAAGTTTTCAAGAGGCGTTTAGTAAGAAGGTGTGTCAATAGAGGTTGTTTTGGTCATGATTTGGCCGACCAGTGTACTTTATGAGCGTGACACCCGTTTATGATGGAGGGGGGCTGGCCCCGTCGCGGTCTGCCCCGGAACACGATGCGACGGAGCCAGGGGGGCGCGTGGAGGCGCCGCGTGGCTGCGTGATGGGAATATGACCCGCGGGGCATTCTGTGGCTACAGATCGCAGGAATTCCCCACTTCGAAGGCGGGTGTACCGGACCGAATTGTGGCGATACGATGGTGCGATAAGAAGATTCCGGGGAATCAAAGATTCTTGCACACAAAAAGGGTATAGTGTGAAGTGTCGGAAGCCTTGGGCGGATACAAGTACGGAGGGCGCCAAGAGCACCATGGGAGATGATGCATTGTTGAATTCAGCTTGGCAGCTGTAACAACGAACGCGCGTGGTTTCTCTGCGCCCCGCGCGGTGGTCTAGGCATGGGGCCTGGCTGCCTGAATTCCCTGGCCGTGCGCGCCACGTGCGCCATGGCCCGAGCGCAATAGCACTCGACCTTTTCGAAGGTCGCGCCCAGTCTGGGCCGTTGTTGAGCCGTTTGTTGCCGTTTACGCCCGACACCTCAAGTGCGGTCTTGCTGCCGGCCAAAATTGGCCAATCATCGTCGCTGCACAGCTATGGTAAGGCGGAAGGAAGCCCTGCTGCGTCATGCGCTGCTGAATTGCAGACGGGGCTGACCTGGCCCGTGGACCTAGCCGACGTTTTTGACTTTGCCGACATTTGAGGAGCTGTTTCCACTGATTGCGGAACTCTGGACGGCAGTTTCAAGCTTTTGTACTAGTACATTTGCTTGCCTGGACCGAGGTTGGTCATCTGCTGCCCGTTTGAGACATCCTTCTGCTGACGTTGCCGTTTTGGTGACGGTCGTCAGTGTGACAAGCGGCGTTTCGTGAGGAGCCAACCCGCGCAAGGTGGTTCTTGATCGTTCAGTGCACCCTCAAACAAAGTGGAGCTGAGGCTGTCGACGTGGAGCAGCTGCCCATGAGTGTGGGAGAGGGTCATGCATGGTTCCCATGGAGACCATTTAACATGTGGGATGGCCGTTGCGTCATCGACGGGGATTGGATGTTGTAACTATGGATATGTGACCAGCTACGGCTGTGGAGTACTGCCCTTACATAGTCTCATAGTCCACTTTGGCGTACATCCGGAAATTCTGCTGTCCATCATGGACGGTGGAGCTCAACATCGCCAAAATACACGGCTTCGAATGGTGTAGAAATCGCGCACACTCACTCAATCGTTACTCCAAGGTTTGATCCCATATTCATGCGATAAGCACACGATTTACCACGGGTTTCGCACGACTTTCAAACTGTTTTCATTTATGTCGACAGTTGTTAACTTTTGCATTCGTTTGAAAGGATGCTGAGGTGCTCGCGACATTGCGTATTGACCACCGTTTCATTGGGTGGTCTGTGCATGCTTCATGACCTGATAATGATCTGCGTTTCGAAAGTGTGCATAGCTTCATTTGATATGGCCTGAGCAGCCCGCTGTCGTGAAACGTGCGAATAACTACTGTCTCATGGAATTTCTCAAAGGCACGTCTACCGCGGGAGGTCTGGAATCAGTTGACCTAAATTGGTTCACAGGATACATGTTCTAACACCCTCGACTTTGTTTGGGACAACATGAACTTTCAAATTGCTGTGCTGCAAATTGGGGACCTTGCTTCAAAAAGGAAACAAAGCGGCGCACTTAAGGGAGGAATGCCTGTCAGGGGGCTTGCGCGACAGTTGTAGATGCTTCAATCCCACAGCTTCACAACCCTTTGAACACGTTGTACAAAATGTTCAACAAGTTGTTGTTCATCTTTATTCGCAACGTTCCGGATCTTTTACAGTAATGTCCAGAAAGCTTGCCAGAGAGAACAATGAAAGGGTCATAGAAGCTGCAAGCGTCCCGACTGCAGATTTGCAGTACTACAAAATTTCCAGTTGGAGCGTTTGAAAATGAGCGAATGCACTCAACAGTCAGTTGGAACGCTGAAAACGAGGGGGTGGGCTGAACAGTCTGAAGCGCTTGAGCGCTAGATTCGAGTTGACAAACCGGAGGCCAGGCTCTTCTCCATGAATCGTTCCTCTGGCGGTGGCGTTGGTGGAATCCGCAGAAGGCGGCCCGTGCTGCACACCTGGGAAAACGTAGACGCTAATGCAATACCGTATGTAGAATGCCAGTTATCTCTAATAGAGAACACCTTTTCGCGATGCCAACTGCGATGACATATCGATACTATGTGACGCCATCACAGCGGTTGCGATGCGTCCAAAGCAGCTATGGCAGCATCAATTGGTGTCCAATGGCATCGCAATCGGCATCACTAAACGGTGTTTTCTGCCGGTGTATGCAACGCCCGGCAACGACACAGCGTGGCCACTCTATCAGCAACCTTCTCGCACACATCAACGTTTGTCAATATTGACACACGGGTACTTGCAGGATTGCCCTGCACTGCGTCAGTGGCCACAATATTGCATCAAACTCTACCTTCCTTCCGCATGTAGTGGCCCATACCTCATGCTGCTATCTGTGTGGAAGCGCGTCCATCGCAGACGTCCGGAGGATGGGAATGCGCCTATGTAGACGAGTGGCTGTTGGAATGAATTGAAGATTTCAGCGGCTGGCGCTCCTGTCTGGAAGGAAATTTTTGCTGAAGCCTGGCATGGGGCGAGCGACAATGTAGTCCCAGGGTCCCGTTGGGGCCGCCCTGAGAAGGCTGCAGATGCGCACTGCGGTGCTCAGCCCCACGGAACACAGAACACTATTCTGCGACAAAACACTGTTCTGTTCTGCGACAGAGCTCTGTTTTGCGACAGATCACTGTTCTGCGACAGAGCACTGTCCAGAATACTTTTAGGGACATGTGGTGCAAGGATAGGTAGTTTACAGTAGTTGTTGTCATCAGTTCTCCGTGCAAGGGTGTCCGCAACGGGGGGACAGTTTGTGGACACCGCACTTCCTTGAGCTCTCCGAGGATTCGTTCAGGCATCCGTGAACCCCCAGCCGCCGAACAGTGCCTTTATAAAGGCATCACCTAATTATGTTTTATGTTTTATAATAATGTTGCTTTTTATATCGAAACAATTCATTTTTTTCTCCGCTTTCCGATGGCTACTGTGATCCCCTTCAACACCGTCACCGTGACGCGAATACATTATTTCCCCATGGGGAAGAACTGAAAAGACAGGGGAGTCAGTGACAAGACTGGCCAGTCTTGTCAGTAGTTTAGTTCAATTTGGTTTTAGGTTTTTAGGGTTTGGGGCGCATCGACTACTGAAGGACTAGAATCTTCACCGACAGGCCTGGGCGATTTGATGGCTGCCGGCTGGGCTCGCGTCCTGTCACATCACAAGGTGATGATGTCACATCACCAAGGGGTTATGTCAATCATCGCGTCACCACCGAGTCAGCCATCGGGGGGTGTCGGCTGCCTTGTTTTCACCCTCCAGTACATTGCCGCTCTTGCACAGTACATTGCCGCTGTACTGCAACGCACCGGACGGCCGGGCGCGCTCGCTCCCCAACGACGCGCGTCCTGGCCTCCCCAAAAGGCGCCAAACGCGCCAGGCACCCGCGGGCGGCGCGCGTTGACTTTGGTCAACGGTTCAGCGGCGCCAACTGACCCACGGGCGCCTGCGGGTTGCTTTGCTGGCCCTGACATCCCCAAACCACGTTGCACTTTGTTTCTTGTCTTGTGTCGAGCCCCGAGCGGCACAAGGCGCGGCGCCAACGGCATTTTCAGGCGAGTTGACCGCCTCCAGAGCGGTGAATGCTTTCTGACCTGATCAACCATCCAAAGCTGACCCACGGCGACTCCGTCGTGCTGAAAAGGCGCGGCATCGATCCTCGTCGGCGGCAGTTTTTGCTTCTCCCCCCCCTTCCCCGCCAAGGCCACCCAGCCGCCCATCTCGTCAAGGTCAGGCTCAGGCCAAACAAATGCCTTTGTCGAAAATTGCATCCTCATGCCCCTTTCAGGCTTTGGCGCACTGCGCCTTGCCCAAGGCCCAGAAGCACGGGCGTTTATGAGTCCAGGCGGCCCTGTCTCGCGCAGTCACAAGCAGGGCAGCCCGTTGGCGAGGCGGCATGCTTGTCATCCCGTTGACCGCGTTCACCCTTGCAGTTGAACCCTTGCGGTTGACCCTTGCCGTTGACCCACCGACTTGCCGTCACTGAAACGACGTTCGCCTTCTCGAAAAACACATGCTGGTGACTGTGCCTGGGACAATCACGCGCAGGGGCCGCTCAGGCTTGAAACTCCGCGCAAAACAAGCAGCGTAGACCACCCGTGGGCGGCGCGGGGCGACTCATTCCTCGCCGCCAAGCGACGGAGGGGCGCATCAGAGGGCGAACGGGCGCGATGGAGCGCCACCAGGCTGTCAACGAGATGATCAACGTTGGGGGCAGGAAGCGCCCAGCCAGCCTTGGCGCCGGATGGTCCGGCGGGGAGCCAGAGAGCGGGTCCAAGCGCGCGGCGGTCGAGGCGGCGCAGGTGAGGCGACACGGGCAAAGTTTGGTCAAACTGGTGAAAGCGGTGAAAGCGCGCCATTCAAATTTTGAAACATGTATGCTGTGTCTGGTTTAGAATCTTGCTTTTGATTTGCAAATTTTTTCAAGTTTGACCCCCCTGCCGAGACCAGTTCGAGGAGCAAAGGCATGTCCAGAAGTAAATGCACGTTCAACTCAGGATTGGTTATTTGTGGGCGTGAACAGCGCTGCACATGGGCAACTGATTGGCTTGGCCAACTTTGGTCGAGGCGAGAGGAGATGGGCCTGCTTGGGAGGCCGGTTTGAAGCCCAGAAACCTCCTCAAGGCGGATGCTAACTCGAATTTAAGATTTTAAGAATTTGAGATCTGAAATCTAGTTTGGGGAGATGGCCCACCATTGCACAGCTTTGCCGCCTCTGCCAGTTCCCCTCTCTGGGGCCGCAGGCTGTTGGTAAGATATGTTGGAGCGAGAACGAGCAACAGATCGCCCAGAGGTTGTCCCCTCCCAAGCATGTGTGCATGAATGTGTGCATCCTTGGCAGAAAGACAATCGATACAGAACATTTCTTTCCTAGAATGGAACGACAAGGTGCCATCATGCACTGCCCAGTGTTCACTTAATCACATGAAATGTCGTTGCTACTGGGGTGCTCACCCATCTGATCATTCAGAAAGTGCATGTGTGTGAAACTCTGCGCCATACTGTCCAAGATGATGTGGAGTCTCCAGTGCAAGAAGAGCGGCATACAACACAAATGCCACAAAGAGATGAGCAGTTGGTTCTTTGCACGAGTGCAGTGCCCATGGGCCGACCTAGCACCATAGAAGCTCAGCCAAAACGGTGGTGACTTTAGGGGAACCATCAGGAAGGGGTCACCTCGAGACAAGATCACCCAGGTATTACAACTTGGAGTAGGGAAGGTTTGCACAGGTTTCCGAAAAATAGTGCACTTTGGAGCGACAATAAAAGGTTGCCCAGCAGGATGCCACTGAGGACGAGGTTGGCCAGGAAGTGTGCACATCGTTTGCTCACCTGCACACGTCCTTGGGGCAAACTGAGGAGAACTAAGAGTGTGCAAAGCAGTTGGTACTGAGCACTGGTGCCCACTGTGACCAAAGGGCGACTTCTTGCTGCCAGCCATCTTGCAGTCACATGGTATGTGCATTTCCACCAAGCCGGTGCTTGACAGCACCATTGAGCGCACTCACGGCAGGAGCCATCTCTCAGACTGTCTGCACTAAAAGAATTAATTCGATTTGCTGCCACTGAATTTCATTTTCTGCCCAGGCTGCAACCCAAGCCAGGGCTGCCCAGGAGCAACCAGTCCATGCATTGGCCCTGGAATTGGACGTCCACGAGGCTCCACAAGAGCAAGCCTTACAAGAGCTCTCTCGTATGAAGGTCGACCAAGAGTTGCCCCAGGACAGTGGCGTCCAAGGTTGGTTGGCCTTCGCCAAGGGGGAGGCCGTCCAAGAGTGCGCACATGAGCAGGTCAGCCATGAGGAGGTCGAGTGGCTGAGGGCAACAGTGAAGAGGCAGGATCGCAAGATGGCGGAACTCAAGGTGTGCAGAAATCGATTCACTGATCTTCTTGTCTTCGAGTAGATTACTTGACGAATATTGTTGGAATATGTTTTATTCATTCAACTGGAGAAATTTGATGAAGCGGATTCCTATCATTGAAAATTGTCAAGCACAGCCACTGCACCTGCAAGGAGATTTGGGTCATGACAGTTGGCATGCAGGATGCCTGACTGCCAGTGGCACATGGATGGCTGAATCAGAGCGAAGTCCATTTTTGAACTGCCAGGTTTCATATCCAATGTGCTTGTGAAATTTGATGGGGTATTGCAGCAGGACAAGCCATCCCTGGCGACCGGTGGAAGGTCTGGATACCTGCAGTTTGTTTTTGGCTATGGGTTTCTCCATTTCTTTCAGAAATGGACATCACCATTTCATTCCAGTTCTATGCATTGTCCACGTCATCTCCAGCCCTGCAGGCATCATGGCCCTGCATAGCCCCGGATAGCCATTTAATTCCAGTTCTGGATATGTCCATGTCATCTCCAGCCCTGGATGCATCACACTCCTGGATATCCCTGGACAGCCCACATCCATCCCCATCTGTCCCTGGATATCTCCAGTTCATTTCAGGCCTGAATGTCTTCGTTTCTCAATTTCTGTCCAGCCCTGGATATCTCCATTTTTTGTACCAGTCCTGGATATACCCATTTCATGACAGTCCAACATCTCCAATTGTACCCCACGTGTTACTTGGGTCGCATGATGCCACGTGCACGGTTGCGCCCGGCGTGATGCCGCATTTTGGGGGTTTAGGGGAATCCACATGATGAGGAGAGGCATCAAGCTGCCCAAAATACCTCAGCCCACAAGTATCTACTATCTCGTATCTCATATCTCATATCTAGTATCTAGTATCTGGTATCTGGTATCTCATCGCACGACGCCACATTGGGGATATTGCTGGGCGGGACGCTGTAGTTTGGGGGGTGAGGGGAATCCGCATGATGGGGGAAGGTGTCACGGAACCCAAAATAACCCTTGATAACCATTCTCATGTATTCCTGGATATCTCCAGTTCATTTCAGACCTGGATGTCTTCATTTGTGCCCAACCCTGGATACCTCCATTTTGTACAGACCTGGATATACCCATTTCATGACAGTCCAACATCTCCAACCGTACCCCTGGATGTCTTCATTTCTGCCAGCCCCGGATATCTTTGTTTCATTCCAGTCCCGGATACCTTCTTCTCTGTCCTGCCCTGGATGTCTTCAATTCTGTCCAGCCTTGGATATCTCCATTTCTGTCCAGCCCTGGATATCTCCATTTCATGGCAGTCCTGGATAAAGCCATTCTTCTCCATCCCTGGATATCTCCATTTCTGTGCATCCCTGGACATCTCCACTTCTGTCCACAGCTGGCTGCTTTCATTTCCATCCAGCCCAGCAAATTTTTTTCTACTGATTCCTTGGATAAAGCCATTCCCCTTCATCCCTGGATATCTCCATTGCTGTACATCCCTTGCAGTTTCATTTCCGTCCAGCCACAAATATCTTCATTTCTTTGAGTCCCTAGATATCACCATTCCCTTGCATCTTGGGGGCGTCTTCATTTCTGTCCAGTCGCGCGGATTCGCCCATGTCATGCCTCCAAGGCTGGGTATTTCCATTCCCTCCATTTCTAGATATCTCCATTTGGTGTCCAAACTTAGATTCAAAATGACTTAGCACAGTTTGTACTGGCAAAATGCACCACAGTTCCTATGGTGCTGGTTAGTACTGGACAGTAGTTTGTTGTACATGATTAATGAGTTGAATGTAGTAAGTTGAATTACTAATTGCCATTTTTTATTCACAAAGAACTCAATTTCATTTTCTGTATCTTGGCTGCACCGTGTGGCACCTTATACCTTGGTGGGAATGACGGTTGGATTAGCCAGGAGAAATGCTCTCGCTGTCTGTGACGTAGTGTACTGTGACAAATGACCAGCCACTGTGTAAACAAGCAAGTGTTGTTATTGTCCTTATGTACTGTGGGAGTTGACGTTGGGTCCATCGAAGGACCAGCAGCATGCCCCTGGGACAACAACAACAGCATAGTGTTTGCTGTGCAATGTACTGTGTGTAATATACTGTGGTGGTTCAGCAGAAACAAACACAAATCCTCCAAATGTAGCCCTAATGTACTGTGGTAAGTGACCCAGGGTTGGCTAACACACAGGCTCACCCAGAAATGTCAAAGATAGGGGTGTTTTACTGCAGCGACTGACGAATGGTCAGTAGAGAAATGTGATATGTCCCCAGCCTAACGTACTATGGTAGCTGAAGCAGGCTCAGTGATTGTCAAAGACCAACGTACTTGAGAGACAGACCAGAATCTGTTGACAGGATTGTGCAGCTGGGCCTGGGCGTAAAGTACGTTATGCAGTACATGTGCTGTGGTCTTCGACCCTAGTCAGCAAAACGACATGCAAGGTGTCACATGTCTCAATGATAATGGCTGCAATGGCTAACCCGAGGACAGAAAGAGCAGCACAAAGATTGTCTAGGAATGTCAGCAAGAGACTTGATGCACTGTCACAGGAATGTCAGCAAGGACCTTATGTACTGTAGCAACTGACCCGCAACAGTTGATGAACTGTCCCAGCAATGTCAGTCAGACACTATGTATGGTGGCTACTGACCCAAGGCCAGCCAGCAAAACTTCCTGGACTGGTTTGTGAATGTCAACAAGAGACCTAATGTACAGTGGCAACTGATGCACAACAGTTGAATGTTCCGGGAATGTCAGTGAGAGATCTCATGTATTGCGCTGGCTGACCAACGGTCAGCCAAAAGGAAGAAACTGACTGTCCCAGGAATGTCCACAAGAGCCCTTATCCTATTTTTTTAAGATTTTGTTTCATTCAGTTTCCTGATTGTCCCCTTGGGAAAGCGGCTGTCCACCAATCCTTCAGGTGATGTCCCACCTGGACCCACATGGCTAGCGCCATCGATCGCTCGACCTCCATTCGCCTTTCTATCCTTATTTTGCTGTCTTTGCTATCCTGTTGCCGTGCTCCCCCTTGGCGGCTTTTGTCAGCCTATCTGAGGGCGTACGGCCCCTCAGTCTCCCTTGATTTCTACGCCGGTCAAGGGTGACTCAACGCCCCATGTCTTTGGTAGCTCCTCCCTTGCGCTGAGTAGCCCTACTCGCTGTATTGGGGCAGACCTCCTAGCGGTGCCCCATGGTTGGGCCCATTGTTCAGCTCCTACTTCGATCGGTATGGTGGCCAACCTTTGGGCAGGCATCTGTCCACATGCGGCTCAGGGGCTGCCCATTGGGCTTCAGACGCCATTGTTATCTGACCCAGGGAGGGTGAAGGCGAGGCTCTGGGCTGGGCTGACTGGTAGTGTCCACAGGCAGGCATACCCTGGTTAAGGATCTCGACTCGAGCCACAACTGGCGCCTGACTCGAGCGCTTACTACTAAACACCGCCGCAAGCGCTCCTCCGACCATGTGGCACACACCTCCACAGCATCCACTATACAAACCCCTGATGAAAGTACTGTTGTAATGCACTGTGGCGATTGACTAGAAGAGCTTGGAAGAAGCATCCATCCTCGTGCAGCCAGCAAGAGCTGGCACACTAGGAGCCCTTTGAGACCTGGTTTTCTCCATTCTATGTCCAGACCAAGACATTTCTTTATCATGCCAATGCCTAGATTCCTCCATTTCCCACCAAGACCCAGAATTTCCACTGCCTGGCCCAGCTCAGATTGTTCCATGCTGTGTCTAAGGCTGGCATCCTAGTTAAACTAGGATGAAGAACTTCTTCAATCTAGACCCTGCCATCTCCATTGCACCTCCTGTCCCAGATATCACCACTGCTAGTCTTCGCCGTAGAAGAACTGATTTCTGCCCATCTTGAATGTTGTCAATTTCTGGCAGGCCCAGACATCTCCTGCAGCCTTGGTACCACAAAACCTGAGTACTTGTAGTACCTAAGGCGAGTCTTAGCACTTTGAAATACTTAGTTTACTGGATTTATCTGGAAGGATGTTGACTTGTAGACCGAGTCCTGCCCAGCCATGAACATCGTGATCTCCTGGCAGTATGGCATACCCAGCCTTGAGGTGTTGTTCGAACTGCACTAGATGGCGATGTTCTTGATGCACGTATATCTCCATAAATTAATGTAAATGTGACAGAAACATAAATGTGAGTAAGTTGCAGCTGATGTGTATATCGAGTAATCTATGTACAGGTGCCCTGTCGCCTACAAAGTGATGACAAGCAACTGACACAACGTGTGAAGGGGATAGTCCATTTTCTTATCTTACGTCTATTTGCTTATTGTTGTGCTGATCTGTATTATGTGTGTTTTGTAAACGTATTTGATTGGCATATTTCATTTTGTTTGCATGATGTTCGCATTGTTTATTTATTTATTTATTCATTCATTTGTTTATTTATTTATTTATTTATTGCTTTTCATGTTTTGTATTTTAGTTGGTCATGTACGCAGTAGATATGTTGTATTCAGAATATATGTGTATATCCCAGTATGTTTCAGATTTTCCATTGTATTCCAAGTAATGTTGCATATACTGCAGCAAACCGAATTATCGCCAGATTGCATTTGATTCATTTTGTGCATAACATTGTATTTTGCCCTTTCTGTGCCCTGTTGATCGCCATGTTACGTCGAGTCGCATTTCGCCGTGCAGCCACTGTGACAGGTTGTGGCAAGTATTTAACATTTACATTGTACTCGTTTTCCTTTACCATTTTTTATTGTATGCTGACTTATTTTGAATTGCGTATATTTATTTCTACTTGCTGTGTTTTCTCCATTTTTGCTGTGTTTTCTCCATTTTTAATGCCTTTTGACGGTAATGAATTTCGCCCCGCAGGCATTAAGCGAGGCAAAGATCAAGCAGATGCAACAAGATTTTGAAGCCGCCAAGGTGGGCGCTTGGGAGCAAGGCGCAACCAGCGACTTGTCCACTGTGGCATTTTGCCGTTACCCGGACCCTTCAAACACTGCGCTATGTTGGTTGTCTGTTCCAAAACATAACGCCGCTGTGTTGTTGCTCTGTGGGTGTGCAAAGTACTGCGGGCTGCTATTCCTGATTGTGCGTGCAAAGGGCTGTGCCGTGTTGTAGGTAAATGCGTGTTTGATGTGCTGATGTGGCTCTGGCGTGCGTATGTATTGCATGCACATGTAAGCACCGTCGAGTGGGGCTGCATGTATTGCTAAGCTAGTTATGTTTTAAATACACATTTGCATGCACACAATCACCACACTACCCTAAAAAGGTGAATGCACGGATGTTAAGTACTTCGGCAAAGTACTGAGAACGCCAACTGCAGCCGTGTCGACAAGATACTGCAGTTAAGTACTGGGTGCATTCACAGCTGCTTGTGGTGGAGAAGTGCTGTTGTGATGTATTGAACACTGTAACCGCTGTCTTCAATCGAAAAATTGCACATGTTGTTTGGCAATGCCCCTTTCACATGGCCCCTCGTGGACCACGTTGGTACTGTCAGCACAGACAGGTGGATAGCGAATATTATTTCGCATATTTTGACCAATTAATGTCACGCTACTTGCAGCGATTAATTGTTGTTAAACTCTAATTTAGAAGAATAAGTGATATTCATTGTTGCTTCCTTGTTTGGTTTGTTTGTTTCTTTTTGCTTAAATTACATCATTTTAGCAATGGCTTGCTGGGGACAGTTGGTGCAACACCAAAGTGCAAAGTAGTCAGTCATGCACTTAGCTGGCCGCCACAACCGTCTGCACTATTATTTGGAATATTGGGGCTCGCGATCGTACAGCTCATTTCGCTTGGCTGACGTAAGTGCCATTAGCACCTACTTAGCAGCTTTTATCGTTCTAATGGATGGGGCCCACAATCCTCGAACTGCCCTCATGAGATTGGCTTGCTTTAAACTAGCTGTGCGCTGCCACGTGCACGACTGGAAAGTCGGTAAAATACGCGGTTTGGAACCGTGCAAATATCGTGTAAAACCGGGTCAAAATCATGTGCACTCACTCAATCGTTACTACACGGTTCGGTCCCATTTTCTTATGATAAATACACGAATAATACACGATTTAACACGATTTTTACACGATTATCAGTCCATTTGCACAATTTCACGGTACACGATCTTCAATGCCCTGTATTTTGGCCTGTCTTTAACTAGTGTTGAGGATATCAAGGCACATTCGCTCCCTTTGCCACCTGAATCGATTGGTGTGTGCGGGGCATCTTGAGATTAGCGACCGACGCCCACATGATGGATACCACCTTCTGCTGAAAAGTGCGCAGGGCAAAGTGCGCAGAGGTGTCGTCAAGGAGCTCTGTGGCTGCTTGATCGCATGTGCGTGGTGCTCTGGAGAGAACGCGTGGATTCTGTTGGAACTGTCGGATCCAGAAAGGTTGCAGCAAGAAGTCAAATAAAGAACAGGAACGAGTGCTTCCCTGAAACGCTGATGTGCGTGCTTCCAGACCACAGAGGAGGCAGAGATTCAGGAGGCTCACAGGCTGGTGGAAAATCTGACCAAGGCCCTTGGCAGTGCCACGACTGACAATGAACGGCTGATCAAGGCCAACGAGGAGCTGAATGCAGCCAACAAGCAGCTGGCTGAGGAGCTTTGCAGTCTTCAGCAATGCCTAGGATTGCTGGAGAGAGGGCGTGAGATGCAGGGGAGCAAGCCGGAAAAGTGAGTTTCATGGTTGTTTAATGTGCTTAATGTTACATTAAAATGTAAGTTACAGTAACTTACATTGATTTTGGAATGTCATCATCCGAGTGTGTTTGCAAGAATTGCAATGTCATTGCATGTCAATGAAGCAACAGCAGAGGGCAATACGCAATGTGCAAACTATTTGAATATCCTTGTTGGTAGGGAAGTGGAAAATGGGCAGTCAGTGAATGCAGGGTTACGCCATCTTTGCAGGTGTGATAACCCGCCATCTTCATTGCCAATTCTAGGTTGACAACAGTTGTAGAGGTTGGCGCTACCTTCTGCTAATTAGCGGTCAGCATTACCGTCCGTTAAATAGCCTTAAAGTAGCAGAAATCGGGAACTTGGGAGCGGCCAGGACAGGAAGTCTGGGGCTGGGCTGGGCAGCGGTACGACCGGAAATCATGGCTTTGGGGAAGGAAGCCGCAGGGAAGCATCACTAACTGGTAAAGTCACGTCGTGTTGCCGGGAACCTCGCTCTGTGTGCACCCCGTCGCCGACCGTGGCGCTCCCTCCCTTGCCGCATGAGACCGGGGCCAGGACCGGCGCATGGCACAACAGGCTGGGCGAGGGCGCAGCATTGACGGATTGCACGGGTTCCCCTTGCTGCCAGCCCGGGGGTCAATTCCACGTGACCTGGGTGGGCACAATTGCCAAACGAGTGGTGTCTTGTGGGCGTCCGCTCCGCCACCCTCGTGGGTCTCGATTGGCCGCCAGCGGGTGGCGGGAGTGGACGCCCGTGAGGCGCCGCTTAGCGCTAAAAAATTTGCGCCTCGCGGGCGCCCAATCCCGCCACCTGCAGGGGCCTTAATTGGGCCCTACGGATGGTGGGATCTTGTGCCCGCGAGGTGCCATTTTGGTCCAAGCCAAGGGCGCATCATGGGCGCCCATTCCCGCCATGTGTGGGGGCTTCGATTGGCCCCCACGGGCTCCGGGAGTGGGCGCCTGCAAGGCGCCATTTTTGGCCAGGCCATGGGCACCCCACAGGCGCCCACTCCCACCACCTGCAGGTGCCTCGACTAGCCCCCCCGGGTGGTGGGATCTTGCACCCGCAAGGCACCGTTTTTGTCCAAACCAAGGACACCTTGCGGGCGCCTACTCCCGCCATTTTTGCGAAGCAAACAGCGCCTCACGGGCGTGCCCAATCCTGCCACCCACGAGGGCCAATCTTGCCCCCCGCGGGCAGCGGGATTGGGCGCCACGCCAAGCCTGGGGGTGCCCGCTTGGGGCTGCCCGCCGTCCCAATGGGACGTCCCAACGGGGGTGTCCGCTGGCGCCTTCCTCTCGCATGGTCACAATGGCACCCCCGTGGCCACAACGTGCGCTGCAGTACACCCCCCCGCCCCTCCTTCCAATTAACAGATTGTACGGAAAGTTCTCACTTTTTAACGGACAATACGGCGAAAAATGTCAGAAATACAGTACGGTGATTAAAGGACAGTAGCAGGTGGTCAGCACTGAGCTCTAAACAATTGCATATCAATGTCAGAAAGCAATGGCAAAATGTTCGTTTCTGCGTTGCTACAGTACTGTGTCAATACCAAATTTGCCAGGAAGGATGTTGAGCAAAGGTTGCTTGTAGTCTTTGTAAGTGTGCTTGTTTACTTCTGAATGAGTCAACAATTCCGAAACTTAGCATCAACGAGGCCCTAAGCGACTTCATCCATGATTTAGGAGGATACCAGCCCTTGTTCCTCATCTCTTCAGCTCTTTCTCTGATCATTTCGAAACTTGCATATTGTGTTCAATGCACCCTTTTTTGCACCTTTTATGTGTCATTGCTGATTAATTGCAAATTTCACTATTGCGTTTGGTTATGTTTGATTTGTGTAAACTTAATTTACTTTGTGATATCGTTCAGGAGCCAAGGCGATTCCATTCTTCCCAAGGATGCATGCATCAAAGATGTGAGTTGATGCCATTGCTATCGGCAGGCTTTGTGTTGTGGATGAGTGTACAATAGGATAATATAAGTCGTATGTATGTCGTATGTATGTATGTATGTATGTTATGCATATGTATCACACAATGTATTGCTTTAAGTTTTCGTGTATCATTTATCATACTGGCAGTGCATTGAATGCGTTGCAAATATTATGCATTGTATTGTGTTATATCGTGTGCATGGGATGCATATTTTGAGAAGCCAAAAGGAAGCACCGAAAGTGAGAAATGGTGGATAAACACTTCCTGAACCAGGTTGACACACAGTATACACTCTGCACATACATACATGTTGCAGAGTTACTGATATGTTTAGTAGTATGATATTCTTTTGCATATGTAACCAAAAAGGTTGAAAACTTAATATATGCAAAAGAGCAACATATGTATGTAATCCTGTGTGAGCTATATGCCAGTTCTCAAATGATGAAAACATTTGGCACTCAGCAATGATGCGATATTGCCCAATCTAGATAGTTGCATGTGTCTCAAACGATTGCCTTGCACCTCTTTGTGGATTGACATTCGTTGTTTGGTAGGACAAACTAATCGGCAAAGGAAATGTTGATAGATCAGGCTGTGCAGTGGACCAGCTTGTGGTGCCTCCCATAGGCAAGACGGCAGAGTTCGTTGTTGACAGCCAAGGGATGGAAGACGAAAATCAGGTGGATGAGATCAAGGGTGGCAAGAAGGTTCAGAATTTGTGTTAACAATGCAAGATGATCTGGATGATGTTAATAAAAATGCATATGTACATGTGCTCTTTCATGTCGTGCAATATGATTAGATGTCAATAAGATATGCAATATTGATATAGATGAAGAATTGTATATAGCATTTGATTTTCTAGCAATGCATTTGATGGCATTTGTTGCTTGCTCGCCTTGCTGCAACGTGAATATTGTTCATGTTGTTCTGAGGCAATGAGAAGCTAATGCTTTTGTTGAACAACTATTTGCGCAGTGTGACAAGTATGAATGCACTTTTTTACAAAATCATTCCTTAAATTCGTTCAACCTGTACCGTTGCTTGTATTTTCAGAAAGACCGATTTGCAGAGTCGAGAAAGAGAGCTCAGTGGTTGAGCAAGGAGTTGGAAGGTGCTACATTTATACGCAAAGAAGGCACAACGTTGTGCAAGGTAAGGTGTAAGAGTGTAGATTACATTCATTCTCAGCGATAGGGGCCAAAGCCATGCAAGAAGCATAAAGTACTGCGATGGACACTATTTTTTGGCAGTACAACAGGGGTTCCTATATAGCCCAGCCCCTCCCCCGTTGACATGGCCAAAAAGGGGCCGCCATTGGGATCTGGGCCCGCTAAAGAATTTATTTGTTTAATGCAATTAATTATAGTTTTAGTCATAAAATAACACTCCCCATCATAAGAGAAAGCGAAATAGACCCATTAGCCATTTTATGGCCTATTGAGATGCCAAATTGACCCATCACATGCGTGTACGATGTGCCATCATGTTACAATAGTGGAACACTGTGTTTGGGGCTTGCATTCGGGGCTTGCATTGATGTTACACAGTGCCTATCACAACTCATGACGTGGACTTGCACAGCATTGCTGGCATTATGAATACAGACTGCAGGAGGTAGGGAACGAGGCAATCGAAACAAGTTCTTTATAGTCGTACAGCACATTTGCTAACACAGCCAAATTGCCGTTTAATGGTTGGTGGGCCCATTTTAATACCATGTTAGGCAATGAATACATCCTAAATCCCCAGAACTCTAAGACATTTCCAAGGCATCTAGTAGAAGCTACTATCCCAAACAATGTCTCCATATTCTTGGGAATCAAAGAGAGCATGAAACCTATCCCAATTCCTCCCAAAGGTTTGGTCCTGGAAACAATATGTTCTGATCTAGAAAATACAACAAAACAACAAAGTCCTTAGTCAGCTAAATCACAACAACGCCCAAGCAGGCATGGGCCTGTATACTATAGAGAACGAGTGATGACGCCCCCCCACATTGAGCAATAAATGCTCAGTGCAGATGCAGAAATTTTTTGCAAATATCTGTAACGCAAGGGCATTATGGACGAAGTACCCCCACGTTATCCAGCATTCCCCCCATGTTAACACAAAAGTTGAGGCACGGCGGCCACCTCCCAAGCAAATTGTGGGCCGCCGCCCACACCCCCACCATGAGGTGACGCCGCATAACACCACCTTGCACACTGTGCACCACCCACACATGCCGGTTAAGATGATCTTGTGCCCATTCCATGGTCAACGTCGGTCAACGGCCCAGCGGTAGATGTGCCGTCTGCCGGTATGCCAAGGTCGCACAAACGGTTGGCCACCGCGGCCTCCGTCCACCGGACACCTCTTTGATGTCCACATTAGTACTTTGAGGTCCCACCACGCATTGAAGCTGCATAAAGTACTAACAAAATGGTGACAAACCCCAAAAGGGTGCATTATTGTGGGGCGCTATATAGGGAGCCCTATTGTAGTTGAAAAAATGTACATTAGCTGAGCGTGGAGGGGACAAAATATTTGTGCATGGTGCTGACTTGTGTTTCTGTTTCTTTCGCATTCCTTTATAAGCCTTCGGATGTCGAGGATGCAGAAATCTTGATGAAGAAGATGTTAGAATCGGCACAAAGGTGCGCAACACAAGCTGATATTCTCATTGAACCACCTATTTTAGTTGCATTTCCAATTGTACTTTAGACGAATTTGTAGCAATTGTACTTTGCAAGTGAAGTATGATAATTGATGTGGCATTTTCTTGTGTTTTGGGACATTTGATGGTTGTTTGATGTTTGCGCATTTGCTTAACCAGGTGTTGGGCTTTGCTCATTGCTTTTGGTGATGAGGTTGCAGCGATGATTGTGCATTATCTACATCATTTGTAATGGCTAAGGTATTTTATGATACATGTCAATACTTGGCTTAGACCGGGATATACGACCACTTCCAATTGAAGGGAAATGGAAAACTGCTATAGAGCATGTTATTAACTAGAAATTGGTCGTTGCATTATTTTTACTAAGTGTGGTGTTGGAATATGCCTTTCAAAGCAGCGCGGATGCTCGCTTCAACAAAGTTGCATGGGCAAAGAGTGCATTCAAGACATGGGAGGGTGTTGACAAGAAGGATGACTTCCACCAATATGCTCAATGCAAATTTTGTTGCAAAAGCATATCACTTTGCAAAGGCAAGTAGATTGAAGGTTTTGATATGCAACAAATATTGTTTCATGATTTATGTTTATGGAGATAGGGCCAATGCAATATCATGAAGCATACACATTGCAAAAGTACAAGAATATTGTGGTGTAGCCTTGCATTTATAGCATACCATAAATTGATTGGCATGTTGTGAATGCATTGCATGTTATGCTTATACATGTGCAGAAGGTGGTTATGTGCCCTTTGTAGTGCATCATTTATTTTGGCTTTGTTTCATCCTCGAAGCCACCCTCCACCCACACCAACGACATGTGACACTACCTCGTTTGTAAGTGCATGCTGACCCACCATTGACCATCAACATACAACTCATAACTTGTTCCAAAACTTCCATCAAGCATTCATTGTTTAAGAAAAAACCTAGAATGGATCAATTCATAGATGTTGGGGTTGCTTCAAATGTCTACAATAACTCTAGCATCTCATTCTTGAGGCCCCCACAATTGTTGCTACTCTAATTATTCTCTTTTAACATTTTGAAGGTGCATTGCACTACTGGGTAATGTTGTTGAGTCATCGCTGTATCAAAAGAAGGATCGGTGTGAAGAAGGTGTGCTGGGTTAGAGTTTAACATTTAATTGGAGCTAAGCATACGAAGTTGAAAATCCTATTTTCTGTTGGCCAAGCATGTAATAATCAACATCTCTATGCACCCAATTTGATCATGTCATATGCTTCTCAATACCACAATATTTAAAGTTGACGTCATTGTTTTGATGCACTCTAATTATGAGTATATTGTTGGTGATGCGGCACAATGATAAATGATTAATATGATGTATTATGGTGTGTTTACTTGTTGATTTAATAGTTTTTGATTTTGTAGGCGTTAATACAAGACCATCTTGGACGTCTCCCATCCAACATTTGAGTACAATACACAAACTATCAATCCCTCAAGCATCAAGACAAAAGAAGAGTGATGGATTGGAGTCGAAGAATGAAAGAGTGGAATGGAAGGATGCAAAAGCAAACAACAATATCAAAGTCGGAGAGCAACAAGGTGTCTTTATGAAAGTGTCTAAAAAATTGTTGCCTAGATTTTAATCACATAAAAGTGATGATATTGTGGGGCATATCAAGAGGATGATTGAAAGACACAATGCGACATCATGGACGATGCCAAGTTTAGGTGGGCATGAAAGTGTCATGTTGATTCAGAATGGTGATATTGTGGAAACGTCTATCAGGGTGAATAAAAATATACGATATGACATGATTGATGACGCTAAGCATTAAGGGAACATGACATTATCTTGTTGACTTGCAATAGTGGATTTTTGTAGCATATCTAAAAGGATTAATAAAAGAGGGGGTGTGGCATGATTGATATGATTATTTTTATAGAGATATGAAATTGTCTTAATAACTACAAATATAACAATGTGATGAGGTTGTACTATGAGTTTGTGATATTGTGTTTGTTTGGATTTTGATTCGCGGTGCGATGATGCCCAGCCCACATCCAATCCCACTCCTTTGGAGCCTTCTCGGCTCAATTAACGGACATTTGTGGCGAGCGCATTTGTAATAGAAATAGTGTGAGCTTTAATTGTGAGTCGACGAGGTAACAGGCAATTATGCGGCTGATGGCCTTGCGGAGAAACATTGCAATTTTAATTGATTATAGCCTCTCAACCGCTAACTCATTTTGAATGATTCAAGAATCAATTAGTTTCTTTTGATCTCTAGTATAAGAATAAGGCTCATGGTCACATATTTAACTATTTCCTATATGTAGTCAAGATAGATCTATCCACATTCTTAGTTTACACCAATGTGGTGCAATGGTGCAAATTAAAGACTTTGTTTCAAATTGATAGCTGGTTTAATAGTGATAATATAGGGATGAGAGCAATTGACATTGATTATTTTGATAAGAATATCAACCAGAGGTGGGTTGTGGGATGTGCTGCCAGGACCGGGACTGGGTCTAGGCCTGGTCTTTGCCCGGTGTGGTCCAGGTCCGGTCCCGCTTTGGGTCCATTCCTAGTTTGGGTCCAGTCCCGGTTTGGGTTCAGTCCCGGTTTGGGTCCAGTCCCGGTCCTGGTGCAGTCCAGTCCACTCAGTCCAACTTGGTCTTTGTCTAGTGCTGGATTTATTTTTTGGACTGGCTTTGGACACGGTTGGCACCGGGCACGGACCAGGGTTTGGCTGGGTGTGTACGGGGGTTGGGTATGGGTGTGGACCAGGTCCTGGGCTGGATAGAGTTGGATTCCAGTCCTATCTAGTCTGGTCCGGTCCAGTTTGGTTGTGGTAATGTTACATGAATTCTCAGGCAAACTACTCGGGGGACTACGTCCTACAAGGTCCCGTAAGGGGCTGAGCTCGGCCGAGTGAAGTGAGGTCATGCAGAGGCCTTTGAAGGGTTCTCTAGCTATGTTGGTTGAGCCCCCGGCTGCCAAAGATAATGGAGTTAATAAGTTTATTGGACTATAATGGAATTGTGTCTTGCGGAATGTAAAAGCGGGCAAGGCCACACCATATTGCAGTGACCGATTGTTCCAGAGCCTGCCCTGTCTCCTCGAGCGCAATAGGCTATTGCTAGGCTACAGCTAAGCTGTGCACCTGGCATGGGACTGCGCAGAATGCCCATCACTCAGCGCCAGAGAGAGCCCGGGACATGCCATCCGGCCGAGGATGACAACGCTTCCATAGGAGAGGCTCTAGCACATGGGCCAAAGTACTGGGACATGGCTAGGGGGGGACCATGCCAACACCGGTCCTCGCCCGGTCCAGTCCAGTCCAATCCGGTCCAGTCCAATCCCAGACCGGACTTTAAGACTTTGAACAAGGTGTCTTTGTTGTGCATGTGGCAGATGGCTTGGTCTTGCAGGTCGTTGAATATAGTTGTTCTGCAACCGCGGTCAGCCGCCCACAACACCAGGTTCACTGTCACATACGTAGCAAATGCAACTCGAGCCATATTGGAACTTCTAAGTCATGAGAGCCCAAGAGGCCTACATTCCACACAAGGAGCAACACAAGATTTGTCTTCATTATAAGGCAACTTGCATGCTTACATCGTAATGAATGTCTATCCTAATGAAATATCTTTACAAGACAAACCCTTGGAAAACATACAACAAAAACCAAAAAGAATATTCGTCGGGGTTCCTTGAAAGGAAGGTGCACTTCTCGATTCTCTCATTTGAGAGGGTGGCCATGCATGGCCGGACTGTATGCCTTGTCCTAGAGAAACCCCTCTCCAACGCCCTAGTAACAGCCAGTATGCATAGTAAATTGCGTGCAACTATGGTCACCATTGGCCAACGCCCGGCATTTCGAGCCCAGTATGCCAAACTGTCTTTTTCACATGCAACGCATGAGTCATACAGAGCCCATTGGTCATGGATGTACTCGGAGACATGTTGTTTGATAGTCTGCTTTATGGCCGCAAACAATTGGTTGATTGGCACCACCTCGGAAGGTGTGGTAGGGACCAGTTGTTCATCATCTCCACTAGACTTTTCTAGGCTTATGGCGAATGTGCAACGCACCGTCGCAGCCCGTTTTGCTCTCTATCTTCGACGGCGGTGGTGCTATGGTGCAAGCGGGGTTGCTGCCGCTTGCTTTGTGGGTGGCCCCC
The DNA here is from genome assembly GCA_905146915.1 of Ostreobium quekettii. Taxonomy (NCBI): domain Eukaryota; kingdom Viridiplantae; phylum Chlorophyta; class Ulvophyceae; order Bryopsidales; family Ostreobiaceae; genus Ostreobium; species Ostreobium quekettii. The sequence continues at coordinate 106,841 of CAJHUC010000476.1, read as the reverse complement.
ACCCCGTGTCCCTCGCAAACGCCGGGCATGTGTTTTCGAACTCTATTTGTAGCTCCCCCCGCATATAGTCAAGCGACACATGCTCTCCTTGACAAGTGGACGTCATCTAGCTTGTGCCCTACACATACACGCCCAACACGCGCATGCACACATGCATGCACGCACGCACAATAAACACCTCAGCAACTGGAATGCAAAATGAACCACTTAGCAACTGGATGGGAGAATGACAAACGTAGGATACAATTTGTGCAATTAAAATTGCTGCATTTCAATCGCACTCACCTAGTGGGTTCATTAACACCAAAAATGTGAGTTGCCACATCCATGTTGGCACGTCCATTGCCTCCTACAACTTTCTATCATATCCATGCATTTTTGGGGCTATGGTGTTGTAAGGGCCTTTGTTGTCCTGCTTTACATTCTGGCCAGTAAAACAACTTAGGCCCCACAACTTTACCAATGCTTGTAATCTAGTTGGATATGCGTCAGCCTGCAAGTGCTTACTATATTGCTTGGCGGAAGCGAGGATATGGACGAGGACTTGCAAATAGGTCCAGTGGCGGATTTCGATTGGCATGGTATATTTCTCATGCTCCTTAAACCACCCACCAAATTGGATGGTTTTCTTTAATTGTAGTGCATGTTGGAGCATGAAATACGTGGAGTTCCACCTAGTGTCAACCGCTTGCACAAGCTGGAGGGGCCGACGCAATGGGGGTTTGCTAGCCGTCACCATTGGGTTTATCCAAGTCCACCTCCTCTGCTGACACGGGGTCCTCATCACTGCTATTCAAGGCACTGGTCTGGGCACTGGATTGGGCGCTTTATTTGATACACTAGAGTTGCAGGCACCTCAATTCTGCGGTCGGCTTGACGCTCGCCCGCTTATGGTTCACCAACAACTTGACCCTATGCACAAGCACGTGTAGTATTCAGAACAAAAGCCATTGACTATCATGGACCATTCACTATTCACTATCAAACATGGGCTATTAACCACGGGCTATTGACCACAATCAAAAAGGCACTCCCACAACATACATTTCAATGGCCGTGGCCATCACCTTAACAACCTGGGATGGTGGGGGCATGCACATCTCTCCAATTGTCAAGCCCATGCATGACAATACTATGTAAGACATGGCAACAGCACCTGGACCGATTGGCAATTCCACCAGTCCTTTTGAATACAATGCCTCTGATGCCTTTGCACACATTACCACTTGCATCTATAACGAATGTTGGCCACCACCCCATTATGCCATATTTGGCCAGCTCTTGCTTGGCCACCTCAGTGACCACTACGTGCAATGACAAAAACAACAAACATCACAAAACAAAACGAAACAAAACAAAACAAAACAAAACGAAACAAAACTTGGTGTGACAAAATTGAGTCCTAGATTGCGTTGGAAAGGTTGGGGTAGGTCATGCTCATTGTCACCTACATTTTGTCATATGGTAACCTAGCATGGATGAGAGCTTATGCCCTATGGATCCACAATGCCATGGCTAGCCATGCCGACTAAATTGGCACCATGCAACTAGGGAACTAGAAGGGATTATGTTTTTTGGGATAGACAAGCATGCAATTGCACCTTCGTTGCCTTTGGCATAGTCTAGCAAAGATGCAATATTGGCTTTGCACAATGGTTGCAAGGACAAATGGTGCTCCGGGCAAGTGGGCAAGAGGCCAAGGGGAAAGGCCTCCTATTGTAGAATTTGGACGATCCATGACACTATTGGGAGTTGCAGATCTACCATGCCTCCACACCTCTTCGCACCCACCTCAAGGTGTGTTTTACTGTCATAATCTCAACGCCATTGTGGGTCTTCTGCATGAGGTGCGGCATTTAATGAACACATATTGAGGTCCTGATTATTGGGCCCCATTGCAAGCAATGCCATTAAGAAAATTAAAGGGATAATCATTCACCACTTAGTTTGGGTCGTGGAAGGGAAGCGAATTCTATTATTAGGGTTGCCATTCAAATTGGGACCTTCGGGTACTTGTGCCTCAAAGTTTCCAGGGGAAATCCAAAGGATTAGACTCCTCCTTTTAATTAAAAGCCTTTGTCCCTTATAGTACTATGAGGGGAACTTTTTATTTGTTGTTAGACTCATTGGGGATGGTTCCCCTTGGCTCCGATACGTGGGGAAGGACCTGGGAAGGACTTGAGGCTGAGTCATGCCCTGTTTTGATTGCGTGGCCTTTGGGAAGTTTGCAGGGCTTGGCGGAGTACAAAAAGCAAGTTGTTTGCCCTCTATATCCATCATTTCTATTGCTGACTGACTGTCGTGCCCCCACATGAGGCACGTCACCACGGTATACCAACCTTATTGCATCTGCTCGTTGTATACCCGCATCCACCTGACATGACCCGCGCCTTTGAGCTTGCCAACGTGGTATGAGTCAATGAGTGCCCTAGCCCATGCAATTTAAGGCTGAGCGAGAGGGGGATTGATGCACATTGCGTCTTCTCACCAGCCGCCATGAGAGTTGAGGGCTGGCAGCCATAAGACCACAAGGAATCAATGCATTCAGCACTGCAACAACTTGGTTTTGGAGCCATCTGCAGGGCCGCATGTGCAGAAATAACGGCACCAAGGAATGAAGTTGAAGGGACAATGGTTGGATCCCTCCAAACCACGAGCGGGTGGCGATCCGGCCCACCATCTCCACCCATTTGGATATTAAGGTTGAGATCGATCCATCCAGCCTTGGCGAGGCGAGTAATCGCCCGTTGCAGTAGCCAAGGAATGGGCGAGCTGTACCGTGCTGCATGCGATGGTGCGGAGCACTATTGGCTGAGCCCAAATCGATCAAAGGGGCAGCAGTAACCCCACCCCCCACCGCCCCCACCCCACCTCCCTCTGAGTTGGACATCTAGGAGTGGCACGGATCAGGTGTTATGCCACGCAGGCCATGGAGAATTACGTCATGTGATTGAGTGTTTGTTGTCAGTGACACGTGGCTACGACTGATGTGTGGTTTGCCGTGTGGAGTGATGGGTGGACTGTGAGTGGTTGGAGGTATCCTTGTGAGGTGCCAGTATTCAATAGAGTATAGGGATTGTGACTGCAGGCAATTGTGCCACAGTGTGCAATGGTTGCATTGCAAATCTAAACCACTAGGAGCATTGAGAGAAACCTTAACTACGGCCAATGGGGTCTATATTCTTTGGTATTGAGCATTGTCTCAGTATTTAATGGGGATAAAAACCTAAAGTACTACTAAAATTTAAGTACTGGGATATACAATTAGTATTTTAAGTAATTCAATGCATTCATTAGACATGTAATTAAAATAATTAACCAATAATTTTTAGTCAATCAAGTGATCAATCGGGACTATTAGGCACCTTATTGAGGTGGACCTGTCCTACCTCGGATGACTACTTGTTCACAAATTTAGTTCGTTTCCGGACTACTACTAAATACTATGAATACACCACGTATTATCAGTACATTGAGGCAAAGTACTATTCTAACACTAGTAGTTGAAATCCAATCGCAACTTGCTCAGATTATCCGCAAACAATGTGGCGGTGTTCTCCGTGGTTGTCTGATTATCAATGTCTGTTGCGATATGTCTAGTGCTTACCGTGATTTTTTCGGCTCCAGGTCTGCCAAAGGGAAACAATATACTAACCTGGCCTCCCTCAGCTTTGATGTGATGGACTCTTTTTAAATGCTCAATGAGGCGTTTTGCCTCATTGACGACCTGAAGACTACCGTGCTATAGCCTTCCGAGGAAGGCTTCGAAGCCCTCATATGCATGCAGGTAAGTATTTTGCTCTTTCTTTTTTTAAGAATGTCAAATCTTTGTCTCAATTCACTCATAATATTTTTATCGTTTTCTTTCACTCAATTTTAATTTCTAATTTCTTTCTTATTGATTCTTTTCTTTCTTTCTTCTAGGTCTTTCTACGCACCCTGAGTTAGGCCCCGGGCCCAACGCGGTTCGCATGTACTTCCAATGCAAGCTAGCACTTGGAAGCACAGTCTACGGTTACCCCAGAGCATGAAGTAATAGCAAAGACCTAGCGGAGCTCTGTACGGTGGGGCTCAAAATATTTATAAAAAAATACGGTTATTTAAGGATGAGTGCCAGGCCGGACCAATAATAAGCACCGAGCATTGAGAGGAGCATGGGCCCAGCTAGTCAAGATAATAAAGCAATGGCTATTGTGGATGTTGTGTGGTGGGCAATTGCATGGGGATTAGCCTCCAAGGCCCTAATTTCTCAATTGAAGGAGCTAACACAAGCGAAGAGAAGACACCTACCCGGACAGTCATTTCTGAGCGGGGTGGCAATTAGAGCAGCGCAAATTCTTCGCAAACACCAAAGACCCCTGGGTTACTTTGCCATACCTCATAGACCTTGATTGAAAGGACTCCAGTGCCATTGGGCACCATACAAGAAAGTCTTGTTTCAACGGACGGAGACGCCATTAGGACATACGGTGACAGAGGTGCGGCGGAAATTGACCCCACAAAACTAGCGGAGGAATGGAAAACGGCCGGGAAAAGCTAAAGGCCCACCAAAAAGCCCAAACATATGGTAATGGCGTTGCCCATAATGAAGCAAACGCCCCCTCAATGGCGGGAGCAAAGTGAGCAAGGCAGACTCTGCCCTCTGAGGGGGTACTGCCGCTAAGGTAGATGTAGTGATAGAGGTGGCAGCAACACGTGATATAGATCTGGCGCAACATGGCAGGGCAAGCATGGAAGACACCATAAGGAGGGCGTTGAGCATGATGGAGCAGGTGCACGCATGCTTTGAGGAGGTGTTGGCAACGGGCCTGGGTGGGATAACCTCTGACCTACGCTCGTATGTTTGCCTCTTGCGAGGCCATAGAAATTTTATGCGTGGGCATAGCACTAAAGTGCCTTTGCACCGTGATGGTTGAGAATTGGCGAGCTATGCAAGATCTGGCATGCGCATGCAAAGAACTTGAAAAAGAGAACAAGGGGCCACATGACCTAGGTGTTGGGCATTATGGGTGCAATTCGGCGGAGGTTGCTAGCTGCCTATGTCCAGACCCGCGCACTCATAAACCCATTGGGTGGGTCTCAGAGGCAGTCTAGCTCAAGCGTTTTTTCAAGCTGGCCACCTTTAAGGATGCACTCCGTTCATAGAGGGGTTGCCGGGAGCAGAGGCGGATGGCCTCTGGCCGATCCACACTTTAGTGTGCATTGGTCGTGGGGTGATATGGAATGAGGCAGAGGTGGGCCGTCCCGGAATGGGGGCAAACTAAGAACGGGGACAGGAATGGGAACGGGGACGGACCGGAGTCCGTTCTCGTCCTTGGGCCGGCAGGCCAAGGAATGGCCCGTCCCCAAGCTAGAACGGACTTGGGATGGATATGGAACGGTGTGCAACCATCCAACTTCCGTTCTGGCATAGTGCAGTCATGTCAGGAATCCATTCTTGTACCGCTCCATGCTATGCCTCCCTCCATTCCAGCCCATCCTAGATTCCATTCTTGTCCGACAATATCACACGTGGGCCAATCAGAACTGTATGATGCAGTTGGAAGCACTCGTCCTACACTTGTTCATCAATGATGGGTGCTGCCAAGTGCGTCATATAATTCCCGGCCTTCCCGCCACCACGCATCGCTGCCGCCTCATGGGGAGGCACTGGTGGTGCCCGCCACTAATGGCAAGCACAAGGACAGATGTGGGAGGCACGTGGAGGTGGAGGCAAGTGTGGTGAGGCGACGCAACCTCACCAGGGTGTGAAATTGGCACTCAAAGCGCCAATTGAGAGGCATCGGAGGGGTGGCAAAAAAGGGTGAGATCTGGGCAGCCAGGCGCTTCCTGACCCGAAGGGTTAACAAAGGGGAGGGGGTGAGGAAGGGGAGGGCAGAATGTGCCAAGAAAGAGCAAGAGGAGAAGGTTATAGGCCCCTTGCTTGCTAGAATCGCTGCAGGGGGCTAACGACCTGCCCCGTCGATTTTCAAATTAGGCTTGATGTAGGCTATTTGACTGCAAAGCTGGGCAGTCACAAAAGGGGGGCCGGGGAGGGTAGGTAACGTGGCCAAAATAGGGGGAGGGGAGACGGCCAAAGGCCCCTCGCTTGTTAGAATCGTCCCTAGAATTGCAAGTGAATCTGGCGTTGTGGTGAAATGGTCACCACGTTGGGTGCTCCACCCAATGGCCCGAGTTCAATTCTCGGCAACGTCTTAGCTTGCTGGTGGTTTGTGGTGTGGCACATGGCTTTGTCGGGTCAACAAAAGGGGGAGCAGGGAGGGGAGGGCAACGTGGGCCAAAATAGAGGAAGGGGAGAGGCCAAAGGCTCCCTTGCCTTTAGAATTACTGCAAGTGGGCAACGTTTTGCCCACTCCCATTTTGAATTAGACATGATGGGAGGCATCAGTGTGGCGAGCTGCCCACCAAAAAGTTATCAATATGATCGAGGCATGTTGGTGCCCCTTTTGCTGCTATGTGGGCAGTGCCACACTGGGCACATGCCTCGGCCCACACTTGGGCCATCAATTACCGCTGGATGTACCCCTTATAGTAGGAAGATTACTTGCAGGAGGCATCCACCGTTTTGGCAGCTCCCCTTGCCATGGCGTGTGGTATAGACATGGCCACTCAGCTTTTTTCTGTTATTTTACTTTTGTAACTTTTTTGAATGTAAACAATCCGTCCGTCGATTTTCTGTTACTTTGCCTGGGCCAGTTTTCCATACCCATTCATGCCACATCAGCTTTCAATTTTCTGGCTCTGGAGCTGTCCGTCAAGGGGGTGTTTGCAGCCAGCGGTTTTTGTAAAAGCACTTTTTTTCTGCTGCCTTTCCTAGCGTTCCGTTGCCATCCGTAAGGGACTTTGAGATTCCGGTAGTGTTTCGTTGGTCAACGACGGCTTCTGTTGGAGGCAATTTTTTCCAAGCAAATTTTTTCTCTGTGTCCAATAACCTTTGCCTTTAGATTCAGACCACAACACTAACATAACGAGTTCCAATATTTCAACATGTTTAAACAATGCATGTCTACCTATTTGTTGTCCATGTTGTTATAAATGTATATGCATGAATAAATAAACATACATAAATGCTGCCTCGACCGGTACTCCTTGCCATACAGGGGACACAACCCGCTATTCTTTCCCGGCCATCCCTTGCAAACGCTAGACTATTGTTATTAACAGGCAATCCCCTGTTGCTTTTTCCCGGCCAACCCACGGTTGGTACTCCTTGCAAAGGCTAGACTACTATTATTAACACACCCTGGGCCCCACTGCAATCCCCCGCTGCTTTTTCCCCGCCAACCTACAGCCGGTACTCCTTCCAAATGCTAGACTATTGTTATTAACACACCCTGGGCCCCATGACAATCCCCCGCCGCTTTTCCCTGGCCAATCCACGGCCGGTACTCCTTGCTAGATTGGAGGTGCAACCCGCCACGTGCTAGAGCACACATGAACACCTGCCAACACCCATAGTCCTAAGATGATGGCCCGTTGTGGTAATGAATGGCTAGTAATCCTTTGCCAAATGGACACATTCACTCACAGCGACTATAACAAAATTTGTCATAGTATGCCATGTGATGCCTTGGACATTGATGTGGTCTTTAATGATGTCTTGGACGCTAGCTTCCTGTGCCCAATTGGACGCCTTGATATCCTGGTGTGTACTCCCATGCTCCCTCTATGCTTCTTTTTCCTTGCGCGGTGGTCTCCCCACCCTTGGCGCTGCATATACCATCCCACCAATGACCCTCTGCAACCAAGCCAGCAACAGCGGATTTTTCCCAACTAGGCCATGGCTGGTATTCCAGCCGAGCAGAACAGCAATCCCCCCCGACATGATCTCGGACAAGCAACAACCGCCTATGGACACCACGAGCCCTAGCAATAGCAGCTTTTTCCCAGCCAGGCACGCCAGTAGTCCAACGAAAGGAACGGCGAACCCCCCTCGACACAATCTCAGACGGCGGCAGCCGCCCATGGACACCTGCGAGCCCGCATGAGCGACTTCCCGGCCGGGCACCGCCCGATACTCAGCCCAACCGACATCGCCCCCTGCCGACGCTCCGGACAAGCGGCAGTCACCCAGCCACACTGCGAACCCGGCAACAATGGCTTTTTCCCAACCAGACCATGGCTGGTATTCTAGCCGAGCAAAACAACAATCCCCCCACCCACCCGCCCTGCCCTGACGCGATCTCGGACAAGCAGCAGCCGCCCATGGACACCGCGAGCCCTGGCAACAGCGGCTTTCACCGGCCAAGCCATGGCCGGTATTCTAGCAGAGCAAAACAGCAATTCCCCGGCCCCACCCTGACACGATCTTGGAGAAGCAACAACCGCCCATGCACACCATTAGCCCAACAACAGTGGCTTTTTCCCCACCAAGCCCGGCTTGGCAAGCCGCGGCTGGTACTCCAGCCGAGCAGAACAGCAACCCCCCGCCTCACCCCGACATGATCTCGGAGAAGCAACAGCCGCCCATGCACACCACGGGCTTGACAACACTGGCTTTTTCCCGGCCAAGCCACGGCCGGTACTCCAGCCGAGCAGAACAGCAAGCCCCCGCCCCACCCTGACACAATCATGGAGAAGCAACAACCGCCCATGCACACCATGAGCCTAGCAACACTGGCTTTTTCCCAGCCAAGCCATTGCCGGTACTCCAGCCAAGCAGAATAGCAACCCCCCGCCCCACCCCGCCATCACCACTCACCTGAGGGTACTGACGCCATGGGGGCAATTGGCGGCGGGCGGCCCCAACGCAGCATTTCACATACCCCATGGGCATCACATCACATGCCAGCCAATCGAATGTACTGGGCTTGGGAATGCTTTGGGCGTACATTCTGCCTGCATGATGGACAACAACGATTTGAAGGGGCACATGGATATGCCACGGGGGCGAGCAGTGTGCAGTGCTGAATCTATTAAAGACCCAGGCAATCGCACTCCATGTCCGCCATGCATATGGAATTCTTGTATTGGGGTTCAACGTGTTTGAAAGGCCTGTGTTGCTCCATGAATATTGATGGAATTCTATCGACTTCTGTGGTCCAGTCAGCGGTTCCGTTATGGGGAGCCTATAATCCGTGGGTTGCGGCGTGGATTCTGTAACACGTGGTTCTATTCTGGAAAGTTGTGTGGATTTTTGTAGCTATCTATGCTAACGTTAGCATGGCCCCGCCCGTTTCTGTAAGACACTTTGTCTCTCTGTGGCCTGCTCACGGATTCCATTGACTATACAGAATTTTAACGGCGCTAACCAAATTCTGTTGTGGATGGACAGAGGGGGCCACCTCTAGTATGGTAGCCCAACAACGATTGGCTTTGATTGTTAGTGACATCTAACCATTGCAAGCCCTTGCCGTGCTTCTTGGAACGGAGTCTGTTCCATGACAGGAACGGACTGTTCTAACCACGTTCCTGTCTGACCCAAATCTGTTCCAAATCCGTTCTTGGGGAATGGCCCAAGAATGGACTGGAATTAACTGGGACAGACTGGGAGGGACTAGGACAGACTGGAACGGGAATGGGTCCGTTCCTGGGACGGGAATGGACATTGTCTCTATTCCTGTTCCTACCCCATTTGGCCGGGCCCACCTCTAAATTGAGGTGGCCCTTGTTGTGGCCATGTTGTTCTCCGGCTAGGTGGTAAGGGGTTCTAGAATGGGCATCCTCAGCTTCAGAGAGTGACACATTAAGCGCCAACACCCAAGAGCATCCCTCTTTTGAATCGCTATGGGTATCTTTTTGTCTATGGATGATGGGAAGGTGGGGTAGCGGCTGCTCACAGGGTCCCTCAGCCTCGTCCCCAAGCATCTACGCGGGGATTTTGGTGCCCTTTGGGCGGCCTGCTAGAAAATTGGATAAGGATATAGAAGACTAATAAATAGAAATTAAACTTATTTTAGCGTTGAATAAAAAAAGAATTAGGCTAAATGGATAATTATTAACAAAAATATGACCAAATTTGTATAATAGGGTGCATTAGGCTTGATTTGAGAGACGGGAATAAAATTGAGTTTGATTATAGAAGGGGAATATATTTGTTGTACCATCACACTGACATAATGTATTATAAAAACTCACCACATAGAAGGTATGGAATATTCTCAAGAGAATGAAAAGACCCATCATCTCTTTGTGAGGGAAGGCCTAACGAAGTTATGTCATTTATTAGAGTATTCTAAACAATGAACTAGTATAATATATAAACTATAATACAAAATAATAACCAAATTTCTAAAAAATATTTGAGACGGTTCTATGACCGATTATTAAATATATTACTAATAGCATTAAGATATTTCCAGAGCAAACACCCCAAGACTATAAATATGGTGAAGTCTTTTGACTCACCACTCATTTTGGACTTTCCAACAAGCCTTGTAATGCTGACAATGTAAATAAACCCATTCTCACATGTAAGGTACAATCCGAAGATCGTTACTCGTTTCTCAAAGGGCAAGGAGTATGATCTTGCCTATTGCAAAGTTTTGATCATCCTTGATCTACACTTGCAAACTAGTTTTGGAGCCACTTTGTCTCTTTAACTGAGTGCAAAGGTCTCAAACAGACTTTCAAGGGTGAACAAGGGAAGCATTAGCTTGCATTCGAATGTCACAACTTGATAGAAGGAGTGAATCGAGTCAATTCGGAGCCCATTTCACAGAGCCAAGGAGTGGAATTGCTTCTAAGATGCTTTAGAGCCATTTGTACGTAGCACTGACCACTTCGATACAATGTCAAGAGCCTCGTGGTACCATCACAGCTATGGAAATGTTTGCAACACAAAGTGCGAGCAAGTTGGAGGCCACATCAACCCTTTCCTAACATCATTGGCCGGGCACGGCTTGCAAGTTGTACGTACAAAAGTGAGACTCCCAAGGCCTGCCTGAAGCAAAAAAACATTGAGTCATGTTTTGTTGGTTATGTTTTATTTCCAAGAGTTGTTTAAGGGCTTGCACATGATGGGTGGACTGGCTAATGGATGTCGGTATAACAGCCGAGGTCAAATTGACCTATTTTTGATGTACGCATAGGGTATGATGCATGGCAACCTATGGCTTGACATCAAAGAAGCCAATGCTATTCTTGCCAAGTTTGGGCTCGACGCCTTGGGAAATGGGGAAGTTTTGTGCACCACCGAGAACTACCCTATATGGTTCTCTGAGACCCAAGTTGTTGTACAAGTCCACCAGGTACGGAGTGACACTGTTGCCACTCTACGGAGACCATTCGGATGAAGGGGACTCACAAGAGGCAATGGAAATTGCCCTATTCCAATAGGCACTGGAGTTGGATTACGTGGGCCGAGCAGCCCCATTCCACCCAATCGTTTCTCAAATATAGCGGTGATAGCAATGGTGGCAGTGCCACTGCCAGTGCCACCGGTATCGCCGCGCATGGGCCCACTTGTCCCCCGCTGCCTCTTACCCATTCCATTGCTTCGTCTAGCAAGTAGCGCAGGGGCCGGCAGATCCAATACTAATAAAGAAGAAAGTGCCAGCTCACCACACTATACTCGCCTTGACAAAGCAAAACCATATGGCTCTCCTTAAAAAAACAGAGCGCGCAGTTCCACGATGTTGCCCCACTGGACCCACAAGCCAACCATGCCCAGCACCCGGCAGATGACACCACCTTTTTCCCCACTATACAAAAGCCGTCACCTATGCATTTTGATGTGCAATGGAACCCTAGTTCTTGCAAGAGCAGCCCCACATTACGCATCAACCATTTGACAAAGCTGCCTGTACCGCGGACTAACGTAGGCCCCCCCATGGCCACATAGCGATCAGTGCCGGTGGCTTTCCCCATGGTGCGTTGATACAACTGGAGGATCCGCATAGTTAGGGCCATCTGGAAGGTCAGGGTGCCACGTTTGGAGGCGGCCCAACAATAGAGCTACATTGCAGTTTGCACTTGGCAAAGGCATGGGAGGAGTTGGAGGCGCAAGTGGGGTAGGGGAAGCCGGCGGAGCAGGCAGGCATATTGGAGGGGGCACAAATGATGATGCCAACCATCATCAATAAGAACCACATAATGATTGGACACCGGAACAGTGGGTGCGCTATGTCGGCCTCCCTTGAGGCCCCCGCCATCGTGAGGGGACCCCCGATGCACGTAGTGGTTGGCCGCTCGATGCTCCACCTTTGCCAGGTCCGAATGGTTGGACTGCGCATGCTAAGCACAGCGCTCGTGGTGGTATGCTCAGGGACGGATGGGCTCCCGGGCTCCACTAGCCAGGTCGGCCAAGGTCGCAAGGTTGGGCAGTGGACATTTTGCTTGCACGAAAAAGATTATTATTACACCGTACTCACCACATAAATATAATGACCAGCTCAAAGGTCACCGGTGCGGAAATAATCCATATCATAGCACGCACGCTGGTGCCCTGATGTATTGTCACTATACCCATACACTTCATATTCCAGTGATGAATATCTTGAGTATTGTTCGTGTTCTGATAATCACTCCCCCTCTAAATATTTTCATCCCAAAAATCAAATCATGAAGAACCACTCGATCCACCCATATCCTCGATTGGTTGGTCCCTCTCAATCATCATTGGCACATCCTTGGGAGGTTTAATTTCTGTCTCTAGTACCCAAGTAACATCCTCAATCGGCCAGCCAAGCCACAAAATAAAAAACTCATGAGTCTTTCTATTTCCTATTTAAACATATCGCCACTGGAGCAACTTTTCTATTTCATATTTGTCATCCGCCATCTCAATTTCCGGAACAGGAGCTTGCTCATGCTGATCCCAATCACTGTCACACCATGCCTTGAGTAGGCTCACATAAAACACGTTGTGGATATGCCAATCATCGGGGAGCTATAATTGGTAGGATTGGGCACCAATCCGTTCGATGATGCAGAAGGGCCCTACAAAACCTCTTCGCAGCTTTGCCAGTGTTCTACGCATCTCAAGATTTGTAGTGGATAGTAAAACAAGCTGATCCACTGCGGAGGTCTCAAGGCGGTGATGACAGTTATAGTATTTCTTGTGTTGCTCGTTTGCCTGGTGGAGATTGTTCCGCACCTTGAAAGTTTGATGTAGGCGCTGGGCGAAGCTAGTCATTGTCTCAATAGGAGAATTGTCAGTCCCTCTGATGAGATCGTTAGGAGCCATTGGGTGGTATCCATAATTCAGAAAAAAAGGCGTGTACCTTGTGCTCCTATTTGGTTGTTCACACTAAATTCAATTATGGGTATCAATGAATCCCAATGATGAAGCTCTCCCAATTCATGTATAGTGCAGCGCAGTGTTTGTTCAAAAATTGTGTTCATTCTTTCTACCAACCCCTAAGTCTATGGGTGGTAGGCACTGCTGAATCTCAAGTCAGAACCAACCAATCTCCAAAGACTTCACAAAAAGGCACTGGTAAATCTGCGATCACAATCAGAGTACAATGCTTTAGGCAATGCATGAAGTTTTCCCACATGCTGCCAATACAAAAATGCAGTCTCAAATGCTGAAATTTCTTCCTTGCAAGGCACAAAATGTACCATTTTGCAGCCCTATCAACCACTGTAAGCACAGCATCGTTACCACATTGAGTCGTTGGCAGCTTTGTAATGAAGTCCAAAATCACTTCTGTCCATTTTTGCTCAGGTACTCTCAATGGTTGTAACTTGCCATGTGAACGTTGGTGCTCAAACTTCTCTAGTTGACATGTTGGGCACGGTAGGACATACTCTCTGATATCACCTACCATCCCTCTCTAGTACAAGCCTCTTTTGGCACTGTGCAATATCCTCAAATAATCTGGGTGTCCAGCATAGGGAACGTCATAGAGTTCTTGGAGTTGCAACTTCTTCATTTCATGGTGGTATGGTACCACAATTCTCCAATACTAGTCTTTGTCACTGAAGTCGTTGCGATGGACAACTAACGAGCAGTGCCTCACCCTATACTTCTCCTACCTCAGCTCACCTCTAGAGTAATGAGTGGTGCTTTGTCAATTTTCTATAGAATCTCCGAGTATGGGGCTTCCTATTCCAGCAATTTCATCATCCTATCTCAGAGTTGACAATCAATATCCAGAATGGTCTTGGTGACCAAACATCGTTCCAACAGTATAGGAGTTCCATTATTACTCTCCACAAATGACAATACTATAGATGAATTAATTTCCTTCCTCTCAATGAACAACTAATCTAATATAGCTTGGATGTCCTGATCCGAGGGGTTCTCACATAACTGTAGGATCCTTACCAGATTGTTGTCCTCCTTTGCAACACTACTCAGCTTTTGGTCATCCATCCACCTTTATTGTGTAAGGGCATCTACTGGGTTCTTCCAGACTAGAATATTCCTGATGTCAGCATCATGACTTTGCAGAATACCAACCCACTTCCAAATATGATGGTGGACACTGGGCTGGTTGGGCAGATGTCACAAGGAACTGTAATCAATCTGAATATTGAACCTGCATCCCTACACGAAATAATGTCATTGTCCCACTACCCATACTATACCCAATAACTCCCTTTCATAAGTTGAGTATCGGATCTCCGCTGAGTTCAATTTCTTTGATGTATACGCAATTGGCTGGAGACCCTTTACATAATCTTGCTGCAAAATTCCACTTACGGCAAACAAACTGGCATCCATGGTCAGCACAAATATTTTGTCAAAGTCTAGGAATATGACGATTGGTGCTGTCGTCAAAGCCACTTTAAGTTGTGCAAAATTATGTTCCTCATTCTCTCCCAATGCCACAGTTTCTTTTCCTTAATCAGATCTATCAGGGGGTGAGCGATGGTGGAAAACCCTCTGACAAATCGCTTGTAAAAGTTGGCTAACTCCAAAAACGATCTCACATCGTGAACTCCCTATGGCGTGGGCCACTCCACTATTACTTTGATTTTCTCTTGAGACGGTTGCATTCCCTGTGCAGAGATAGTGAATGAAAGATAATGAAAAATCCCAATTACTCTACATTGGTTTTAAGAAATTTGCACTTATGCAACCTCCCAAACAGCTTGGCCTTTCTCAATCATTGCAAGGCAATTTGCAAATACTGCAAATGTTCTTTTATTATTCTCAAAAGATCAATATATCATCAAGATTCACCAAAATAAAAGAATCCAGTTCATTCTTGAATATTTTATTTATTAACCGTTGGAATACCGCTGGTGCATTTGTCATTCCAAATGGCATGACTACAATTTCAAAATGTCCACAGTTGGTGCGAAATGTTGTTTTCTCGATTGCTCCTTCCTTCACTCCAATCTAATAGTACCCACTAGCTAAATCTAATGCAGTGTATACTCGAGCATTCCCCGATCAATTAAGTAGTTCATCAATTTGGGGCAGCGGAAAATGATCTTTTATCGTTTGTTTATTCAATGCCCAGTAATCAATACAAAGACACCAACGTCCATCCTTTTTAGGCACGAGCAAGATGGGCGTGCCATAGGGACTCACCGATGGTAGGATAGATCCCTGCTACAACAAATCTCATAATTGTTCCTCCAGCTCATCCTGCTCTTTCATTCCAAGATGATATGGCGGGCGGTTTGATGACTCTGCATCTCCTGAGATATGAATGTCAAACTCCACTGCACATTTGGGTAGATGCTCAGCAGGCACATTTTCCGGAAATACATCCTCAAATTCGTCAAGAATTGCTCGTAGCTGCTGCCGGTGCTCTGCATTGATCGTCTCTACAGTCTATTCCTTCCACTGCTGAACAGTCACAAAATCTTTCTTGGGGCCTGTTGACTGCAACTTCTGCTTGTGGGTTCGTGTTGATCCGCCATGTGCTGCTCCCAGTGTAGGTGTAGTTCAATCTACTCCCCGAATCAATGCCAGAAAAAAATTGGTGTTCTTTGCTTTACCAGCTTGTTGATCTTCCTTCCTGTAATAAACTGTCTTTGTCTTGACACTCTGGATTGCGTCTTCTAAATTGGCTGACCTTGGACCCTGGTCACTGAATTAATTGTAGTCTTGGTCTGACCACTCCCCCATTGAGAGCGATGCCTCCAAGTGAGGGAAGATGGAGAGTAGCTCCAAAAAAAGGCATAGACAACAAGGAAAGTTGGGGTGCATGGAGTGGAGTGGGTGGACATAAAAAATTGCGTAATACCTTGCTTGGCCAATAATCTGATCTGGGTCAATCCATCATCCAACTATGCTCAAAGCACCCACACTGTTAGGCAAAATCAGTCGTGGGACCGTCTAATCAATAAGTGGATTGATTGCGCTCAACCAGTTCACCCCTAAAATCACGTCGATGTTCTATGAAATCGGGGTAATGGTCAAGTCTAGCTTTTCTACTGAGGACCCTTCACACACTGTGGCAGGCAGAATTTCTCAAAGCCACCGAGTGCGTCTCCATAGTTCTTAGTATTGTGAAAAATGCGTTTTGTGGTGACCACCCAGATATCGAAAAGGCTCTCCTTTCGCTGGCGTGAGTGCTGTTGCAACAATGGAATCCTGCAAAGGCTGAGAATCAGTTTCGAAGGGCACTGACCACAAGAGGAAACTAGTTACAGGCCCATCATCCAGAGATTGCCCATGACCTCGCTGGCCTCGCCACGTCGATGTGGTACCAGGGGAATTTTCTGCGGCTGAAAGCTACGGTCGGGAGGCGCTGGCCATCAAGAACCGGGCCCTGGGTGATGGCCATCTTGAGGGCGGTTATAATACTAACTTGGAATGTTGATGTACGATCAGGAGAGGTTCTCTGAAGCTGAACAATATGTCAACAAGGCATTGGTCATCAGATAACACGCCCTCGGTGATGGCCACCCGGATGTTGCTCAGAGTTTGAACGCATTGGCTTGTGTGATGGAGCATCAGCAAAAATATCCTCAGGCTGGAGAATATCACAGAAGGGTTTCAGCAACAAGGCAGCAGGCCCTAGGATATAACCATTCACATGTTGAACACAATTTGGACAATATTGCAGGTGCGGCGATATGGCAAGGGAAGTATACTGAGAATGAGGAGCACTACGCAAAAGCTCTGGATACTATAAAACGAATCCTGGCAAGGACAACCCAGATGTGGCAATGAGCCTGAATAGCATTGGATTACTGATGCGCAATCTGAAAAACTTTGCCAATGTTCAAAGTTACTTCTATGAGGGATTGGAAGTCAGAGCGCTGACCCTGGGCGACGAGCATCCACACGCGTCACACAGCCTGCGCAACTTGAGAAACGGAATGTACAGACAAGGAGATTTAATCCGGGCTGAGGAGCAGCTCAAGAGAAACCTGGCCATTGAAAACATGCCCCGGATGGCAAACACCCCAGTACTGCACTAACATTGGACTGGCTTGGAGCTGTAACACATGACTAATAAAAGCTCTCAGAGGCTGAGGAATGTCACGAACAATCCCTGGCTACGAGAAAGTGGCTGTAGGAGATGTTCGTGCAGGTGTTGCAACAAGCTTGCACGGATTGGGATTGGCAATGCAGGACGAGGAGAAATTTTTAGTTGCTGAGGAAGGGCTGCAAACGTGCATGGAGATTGAAGAGAGGGTGCTTGGCTCAGAGCACGGGCACGTTCAGCTCACATATCGCAAATTGGGCGAGATAAGAGAGCAGAAGGAGGATTAGTTCCAGGCGTAAGTAAGATCGCCGAACGCGGAAGCTGGGGATCGAGTTACGCAGCCGGATTTCGCATATTCTAATTTGAGACGCACACTGCATGTGCTTGCATGTCACTCCCTTCGACTTCGGTATGCCGTCCTATGGTATTTTTCGAAATTCATTAATGCAGACTTTTCATCCTTGGCGCAAACCAGATTCTGGCAAAAAATCTACAGAATTTCATTTGTGAGACGCTGAAAGTGCCGAAATATTGCACCAACAACGTAACAGTGGACAGAAGCCAACGTCGATCAGCTTGAGAAAAGCTGTTTCCATGCATGGAATTTATGTTTACCGCACAACATTAACCTTGACGCACATACGTGCAAAGCTGTTTCTTTATGGAAACGCACATGTTTGCTCCTACATATACGCATATTTAGGCAGATGCACCCGTGTTACGTGAGCTCACGCAGAAACGGCCAGCACATCGCCCACCTGAGCACCCCCAACACAGCATCCACATCGCCCCCACGAAGGGACAGCTACGCGCCGAGCAAACGGTCATCCTCTGCCCACTCTGCAGCGCCTGGGTTCCACTCCGCGGACCCCTTGATGCTCCCTTGGCCACCGCGCACAACTATGGCCAGATGCCGTGTGGTCCTTTCTCTTACACAAAGTCCTTGCCGGAGGTAACGAACACCCCTCTTGGGGTTAAGGCCAGCGAGGGGGATGGTCAATCAGTGGAAAGGCCTGCCCAGGCTGTCTGTCTGCAGGTCCCATGTTTACCTGCAGTTAATCACAAATATTCAAAATTCTCAATAACACGTAGGTGCACGTAAATGCAACTGTTTGTGGATGAGATGGTATCGTAACCTACCGCCACAGATTCTCACCGTAACCCAGGGGTCAACGCCGTCTTGAGCTGCGTCGCTGACGGTCTGCCGCCGCCCTGCATTTATTTGGGAAATTTCCAATTCATTTTCAACCAGCCATAAGCTTTCATTCATCCTGAACAAACCGCATTCATTCGCTTAGCGAGATTCCGATTTAGTGCTACTGCCCAGCGCCACCCGTGGTGTGTAAGTGTGTCGCCTTCGTAGCGTTTTTGACGGCGTTCCAAGGAGTTCGTGGAACACCACTCGGTTTGCACCTTCGTCTTCTATGATACACCTTAACTTATAGCGCTGGTGGCGAGGACTCTATTGCCAGTGCTGCACTTGCTCAGAGCAGTATTTTGTAGATTGGGAGGAAAGGGAGTTGTAAAGGGTAAGGGGAAGCCCTCGAGTTATTTGATGATGTAGCTTCTGTTGGGCCAGTAGCGTTTGCGCAACAGAATGTGGTGGATGGTCTCATTAAAAGTTGCATCGCCGGATCTTGACTTGTCGCAAGTCTCCTCACGCGTTCCAATCACTCCGTTGGCTGCTGGGCAGGTTTGTTATTTCTGCATCGGCAAGTTTTCTGGGTAGTGCAATGACAGCGGGCTGTCCCCCGCCAGAGCTGAGGGAAGCGTGACAAGCGCCGTGTTGGCAATTTGCACAATTCAGGTCAGAAAGACAAAAATCCTAAGGTATGCTGACGCGGAAAAGGGACAAAGGGAGACTCCTTGCTCACTGCTCGTCTGAGGAGACTTCACAGCAGGAGTGAAGGCTGGCTAATGCAGGGGGGGCAGCGATGTCACAGCTGTTTCAGAAACACTTCAGTCGTCAATAGAACCATCAGAACGAAATGGCCGCAATTCGGTACGACGAATCGCCATCAAATTCAAGGTAATGCATATATACAACCTCCACACACGTCACCCCTCATATGTTGCATGTCGCTGCCCGATCGGCCATCACTGTTTCCAGAGCAAGAGCATTTTTCTAGGCAAAAAGAAGAGAATTTACAGCATAGCTCTGCAGAATCGAGGCGGAGGTGCGGCGAGTGGGGTCAGGAGCATCTTCAGGCGACGTCTGTGCAAGGAAAGTGTGATCCTTTTGTCCTGGAACAAACTCGCGAGGACTTGACAAAAGTCACAATGTACTGCGGATTGTGGAAGTATCGGTCCCGCACTAACTACCTACCACACCGCTAAGGTGTCCGCCACATTATCAAGTATTATCCCTGAGGTGATATAGAATGTGGTGGTTGTCTGAACGATTGCAGCGCGCCCGCTGAGATAGCATGGGTCACCAGTCATCTTCAGACGCGCCTTCGAAGAGCAAAATATTCGCTTTTCAAGGAATTCAAGAGATGGTTGGAATAAACAAAGCATTGCTGACACGAGCCAGGGAGTAAGGCGAGTGTGTTTCACGTCAGTTTTTAATGTTGGGGCCACATGCCCCTGCTGTCGTGAAACGCCAGCTTTCGTGCATGGGTAGACACATCCATTGAGAAGGAACTGGAAGCAAATGGACTATTGTATACTATACCTACACTAAATAAACCTACACTAATGGGCTACTGTACTGTTAACCCGGCGGTATTTAAAATACTCGGCCGTCAATCAAGCCAGGCCTGCTCACAGTACAGCCCAAAGCACGGCGGCAGCCCGCAACGCATCGACAGGGCCACTGTCGCGCTGGCGTTCAAACACGCCCTTCTCGCGATCGCGCAGCGGCAAGCCTCGCCGCGCCGGCTGCGTGCCCCTCCGACCAAGGGTAAAATTTCGACGCGAGCGATTGGCATGTCCTGCTCTTGGCGGCCCGCGAGGTTTGCCGGCAAGCACAGCAAAGCGGGCGTTGGGACGGGAGCCAGGCGACTTGAGGTCGCGAACGCGGCCTGGTCAAAAGGTGAAAACCCTGACCAATGACAAACCGTGCTTGAGCGTGCTGAAAGCTTCTCCCGTGCGGGTTGCAACTCAAGGAACAACGTGGCTCCCGCAACCACCAGGCAGAGCGGCGCGGCGAGATACAACGAAACAGCAGACGGCAGCACGCCGCGGTGCGGCGTGTGGGTCTGCTGCCTCAGTGACGGTAGGTGCCACCATCCTCGCCCCAAGTCTAACCATTCCCGCCATTTGCATCTGGCCCTCAAGCCGCCCGAGGGGCTTAACGGGTGGGGACGCGCATCGCCGATGCGAGGTGCAACAGTTGCAATAAGCGTGGGTGCCGATGGCCCACAACGGCAGGCGAACACTTGCGGCTGTGCATGAAAAAGGACAAAGCAAAAGCGACGTGGGCGCCATGACTGCTATGCAGAACACTCAAATACCGTGAACAAGACGTTGCAACATGGCGCAAGGTCGCTGGGTTCGCAGGTCACTAGAAGAACGCTCACTAGAGGCTGCAGCACGGCGGCGAGCTGGTCCGCGGTGGGAGCAACGCCATGTACTGAACTGCCTTGGCCAGCCATTTGAAGAGTGCCGGGTTGTGGCTGGTGCTGGGCTGCGAGCGCCGCGAGCACCAGCTCTACAAACACCACAAGAGTAAGTTCACAAGTTGCGGAAGTGGGAGACCGATCGGCCCCCAAGATCCCACCACGTCTGCCCCTCGTGGCCACCGATCGTGGTCACTCGCAGATGCCCAGATTGGCATACGCGGATGGCAACAATCGGAGGCACGAGGGGCAGACACCTTGGCTCACTTGGACAACGCCCGGCGCCCAAAGTGCGGGCGACAATGGCAAACGCGTCGTTGCAAAGCGACGGGAGTGGGAGACCAATCACCGCCTCCCACTCCCCCCGCTTTCGGCCCTCGCTAGCACCTATTATGGCAACCCGCGAACGCCTAGATTGGCGCCAGCAGAACGCAACAATCGGTGCTCGCGAAGGCCAGGTTCCAGCGGTCAGCTGGAGATCGCGCGGCGCCCAGGGCACAGGGGAAAGTGCCAACCGCGTGGCCACAAAGCGACGGGAGTGGGAGGCCGATTGTGGCCTCCAACAGTCGCCACTTTTGCCCCTCGCGGCCACCGATTGCGGCCATCCACGGGCGCCAACTTTGGCACTCGCGCCTGGCCACAATCGGTGGCCACGAGCAGCGATTCCGCCAAGCAAAAAGGAAGCGTGCAGCACGCAGCGCCCCAGCGCAAATCCCAAACGTGTTACCGCAAAGCGTCGGTAGTGGGGCCTCAATCGCCGCCCCCCACTCCCTCTTTGCAGTTTGTGCCTCAATTCGCCAATTCTGGTCGCACCAGCCAACGACAAAGAGGCACCAAATGCCCAGCCAAGGCTGGCCATTTTGGCACCCTTTGGCGTCCGCTCTGGGCAAGCGAACGCTCCAAGCGCCGGTGATGGTCGGCACTTAGGATCGCCTGCCTTTTGGGATCGCTTGGCAGCGGCGATCACCTGCCATGGCGCCGATCAAGCGGGGTCGAACCTCCGGTCTATCGCAAGGTAGCCAAGGCGCTAGCATCCAGCGCCTGGGCTGCCCCATCTTGGGCTTCGCTTGCAGCCCTCCCAGCGCCAACACCTTGCCCACGCTATCGTGGTCGCTCATTGACAGACCGGTGCTGATGAAAAAACGACAACAGGAAAAAAAAACAGCGTTTCATTGCCACGCTGCACCAATTGGAGCACCATTTGCTGCACCGATTCATGCACAAACTGCATGTGGAACAATCAGTGCATCGAATAAGCGACTAAATGGTGCACGAGTTTGTGCACCCATTGGTAAGCTATTTCACACACTGACTATTGTAGCTAACTTGCTATTAAAAATCAAGTCCACGTGATTCGATTTTATTGCTATTGAACTTTTTCAACTCATTTTCAAACTCGTTTGTATTCAACTGCTTCTTAAGCCCTTGACAGAACCATCTCCAAAGTCCATACGACCACCCGAAGCCGCGACGCCGGGTTAATCAGAGGACGCCGTGTGCGCAGCGCGTGCGGCGGTCCGAGCTTGTATACCTACACTAAATACCCTGTAAATTTTGCAAGGTGGAAACAACGAGGCCTGCTGCTTACATCCGCGCGGGGAGGTGTTCTGAAGTTGCACGAACGAGGCGAAGAGTCACGCCACGACCGTTAAGAACTTACACCGGGGGAATCTGCCCCAGCGGGGAGGCTGGAATCCCATCGCGAGCCCACCCACGGCACCTGCCCTCCGTTCCACTGGCCTGTGAAGACGGCGGCGACCGGGCCAGCGAGGGCTACAGCCCCTCACGCCGGCAAGCCCCACACCAGGCTGCCGTTTCCAGAGGCGCACGGCACCCCCATCGGCGATTCCTCCACTCACTGGTGCGAAGCTAATCGCGACGCGGTGCTGTGCGCCGTGCTGCAGCCAATCCTGCCGTCCATCCCGAATGGGAGTCTCGGCGGGCCGTTGCCACCCCCTCCCCCGCCCTGGGCACGAGCCTGTGCGCCGCTGGGGGCGCCCATCGCAGCGCTCGGAACGCCTCGGGAATGAGCTTGTTGGTGTCCCTTGGGTTTCCCGGACCTTCGCGCTGGTATCGATCGCCCCACGGGTCGCAAAAATCATGTCGGTTTGGGCTGCCCCCTCGCGGCGGGGCCCCCTGTTCCCGTCGGGGAGACCCGGCGGAGCATCGCCCGCTCTTGGAGCCCCCGTGTTGAGCGGTCGCGCGCCTGCGAGGCTCGGAATCTGGCAACGCTTGAATCGGCTCACTGCTTGCGTTTGCGATTCGGCAAGCAGCTTTCGAGCCAGAGAGACGCGGGGCGACCCCCATCAATGATTTTTCCACGTGCTCGAGAACATTCCTCGGTGCGAAGCTGGTCGCGATGCGGGTGCCGGACGCGGTGCTGCGGCCGATCCTGCCCGATCCGTCCCGATCGGGAGCCTTGGCGGAGCGTCCCTCATCCACGGGCCTCGGCCCTTGCCGCGAGCGTGCGCTGCTGGGGGGCGCTCAGCGTAGCACCCGGCATGGCCACCGCATGGCCTGCAGCGCGCGTCTCAAGTTCCCTCAGGTGTCCGCCCCAGGCGCGTCGTCGATCTCTACCATGGACTGAGAGCACGTATTGTATGTTTGGGCCCTCTTGCCGCTGGGGTCCGCTCATCAGAGCGCCGCTCGGTGCTGCTACGGCATGGCGCCAGAACGCGCTTCCCCGGGGTGTCCCGCCCATTGCCGTGGTATCAATCCCCCCACGGGAATCAAAGAAGGGATCGTTCTGGACGGCTCTTGCGCGGCGAGGCTCTCTGTTCCCGTCAGGGATGCTCGGCGGAGCGTCGCCTCCCTGGTGGAGCTATCCGTGTCAGTAGTCGCGTTCCTGCGAGGCTCGGAATCGGCAAGCGAATCGCGTGGGCTGACCACTCGCGTTCGGGATCCGCCAGGCAGGTTTCGAGTCGGGAGGGCAAGGCCTTCTCGGTGGCAGCCTGGGCGCCGGTGCCGGTTTCGGGACCCTGGGCCGACGGTCGGGGCACGGCATGGTGAGGCAGGCGGATGAGGTGAGCAACGTGGGACCAAAAAATGGCGCACTGGTGCAAATGACGGTGGTGCGTAGGACTGCAAAACAACTTCGCAACGCTATGGGCGGCAGTATTGTAGGGAAGGCGACGGGCGTTTGCAACCATGTCTGTCGCTGGCGTGGTTGGCGACGCGGCAAGCTCTAGATGCCTTTGTGGGCTCCATGATCGCAGAATTCGGCTCTGTTGCATGTGGATATGAGTACTCTTGGACATCTTGTAAGTGACTCACAGTCGGCTGTGGCGAAATTGATGCTTGGGAAGCGTGTCAAAAGCTCTAAACTAACGCAGGAAACCATGGAAGAAAAAAAACTGTAATACTCTGCTGCTCTGTTTGGCATATACTGCATCAGCACTGGTCTCCTGTACTGGCATGATTGGGAGACCCTTAGTCCGCAAACTCCTTTTGCCAGCGGTGTGAAGCGCAGTGGCCCTGACTGAAATTTCTGCAGATGCAACTCCGCCCATCTGTATCTGCGGGCTGTGTCAGTCGTAGAGTTTGACTTGGCAACAAATAGTCAGTAAGCCGTCCACACTGCTGCAAATGGATGCGGAGGACACTGCCTGCCTTGGGAGCAATGATCACTGTTCTTTTTTCTCATCATTTTATATGTTCCGAATCAGTGTTCAATACTTGAAAATGGGTGCCAAATGCAAGCCTGCATCGCATCGCTGCAGCAAATTTTTTGCTTGCCATATGCTTAGGTTTGTTGGTGAGAAACGTCAACAGAAATATGCACAAGCCGCTTGCTGTCATCACTAGGAAAAAAGGGCCAAATAACACTTTTGCGAACACACATTAAACACATTTCATCAAAGTTCTGCATGCTAAGAACACAACAATAGCACACACATGTAAACTTTGTATGCGTTTGAACACGTGTTATTTGGACCTTTTTTCCTAGTGTATTCTGTAGCTGGTACTGTCAGATTCTTATATTGCCTAGTAATAGTGTGCAGACACGTTGATGGTTGGCCCGACACTGGGAAGGAGGCTATCTTACATGCTCCCTCAAGGTGATACTTCACTGGTAGCCCCTCCAAATAAAAGCATGCGGCAGTGGCAAACTCTAGAGAGAATGCAAAACGACACACCGCATCGTCTTATAGAATGTTTTGACTGTTGCGGCTAGTTGGAATGTGCTGGATGTGCATCCAAGCAAGCGTCAGAAAGAAGAAGTCTTGAAGGAGCAGGAGAGCTGGCAGCTTCTTCCATGGTTTTGGAGGCACAGAAGGACTACGAAGCAGCCAGGAAAGGATTCCGACGGGTCTTGGATATCCAAAAGGACATTGTGGGAGAGCACCACATGCTGGTGGCCAAGACTCTAAACCATATAGGCCGTGTCTCTCTCATTCTTGGGGACTTCAAAGAAGCAGAGAGAGCACATGCCAGGGCTTTGGATATTGCCCAAATGCGTACAGGAGATGGGCGCCAGTATGCTGCTACATGCATTGGCTATTTGGGAACAACAATGTGGCACCAAGGCAAGCTGTCTGAGGCGGAAGAGTACTGCAGCAGGGCATTGGAGATGAAAACAAAAGACCTGGGTGACACCCATCCAATGGTGGCACAGAGCCTGAACGACTTGGGACTGGTAAGACTTGACCAAGCAAAACTCTCTGATGCCCATGAGTGTTTTGAAAGAGCGCTGAGAATTCTTAATGATGTTGAAAATTCAGAGACTGCCCGGAGCTTGCATGGCCTTGGGCGTACATTATGGATTCAGTGCAAGCTTCCCAAGGCTGAAGAGTGCCATCGCAGAGCATTGGACACCAGAAAGAAGGTTCTGGGTGACCACCATCCAGATGTTGCTGAGAGCCTGCTCGGTTTGGCAGAAGTAATGATGTACAAGGCAGATTTTGTCAAAGCCAATGGGTGCGTCTGTATGGCCCTTGGTATTTTACAGCATGTGTTTTGTGATGACCACCCAAATATTGGAAAGGCCCTTTACTCGCTGGGGTGTGTGCTGATGCATCAAGGGGATATTCCCAAGGCTGAGGATCACTTTCTAAGGGCATTGACCACGAGAAGAAACTCGCTGGATGCTCACCATCCAGAAATTGTTCGCAGCCTCAATGGCCTTGCCGGGTTAATGTGGCACCAGGGAAAACTTTCTGCAGCTGAAGACTACAGTCGCAAGGCATTGGCCATTGGAAAGCAGGCCCTGGGTGATGGCCACCTGGAGGTTGGTGAGAGTATCAACTTGCTGGGACTGGTGATGTACAATCAGCAAAGATTTTCTGAGGCTGAAGAGTGTGCCAAAAAGGCGTTGACTATTAGAGAACAATTCCTGGGTGATGACCACCCTGATGTTGCTCAGTGCCTGAGCATCTTGGCATGTGTGATGGAGCATCAGCGAGAGCTTCCCAAGGCTGAGGAATATCACAGCAGGGTGTTGGCAATTAGAGAACAGGCCTTCGGACATGACCATCCGTGTTTTGCATTCAGTCTGAGCAACCTTGCAAATGTGATGAGACAGCAGGGAAGGTATACTGAGAGTGAGGAGTACCACACAAGGGCATTGGAAATCAGAAAGCAAGTCCTAGGTGAGGGCCACCCAGATGTAGCTGAGAGTCTGAGCAGCATCGGATGGCTAATGCGTGATCTTGGCAGGTATTCTGAGGCTGAAAAACACCATAGGAAGGCATTAGACATCAGAATGCAGGTCTTGGGTGAAAAGCATCCAGATGTTGCACAGAGCTTGTGCCATATGGGAGTCGCAATGTATAAACAAGGAGATGTCATCCATGCCAAGGAACACCTCAAGAGAGCCATTGCCATTGGGAAACACGCCTGGGGTGGGGAACATCCCAATATGGCATTAACATTGGTGTGGCTTGGAACTGTAGCACACTGCCAAGAGAAGTACTCGGAGGCTGAGGAGTGTCACAAACAGGCCCTGGCCATCAGAAAGCTGGCCTTGGGAGATGTTCATGCAGATGTTGCAGCAAGCTTGTACAGATTGGGATTGGATATGCATGATCAAGAGAAATTCTGTGATGCTGAGGAAGTTCTGGAGACATGCATGGAGATTGAAAAGAGGGTGCTGGGCCCAGAACATGAATATGTTCAGATCACATATCGCGAATTGGAGGAAATCAGAGAGCAGAAGGGCGATTTGCTCTAGACGTCAACGAGATTGGCCAAACGCACAGGTTGTAAATTGAAATGCACAATTGAATTTTCATGTATTTCAATTTGAGATGCGCGTGCACTGATGCTTGCATGGCATCTTCTTCTTATTGGGTGTGTTCACCTGTTGCATTATTCCACACATTTTGTTACTGCAGTTTTTGCATTTTAGGTGCAAACCAAAATCCGCAGTAAATATGTACAGCGTAAAATTTCTCAGACACTGAAAATTCTGAAACGCTGCACTCAGAACGCGATTATAAAGGGCACCAATTTCAAGCAGCTTGAGGCAATCTGTTTCTATGCTTGTCATCAAAGTTGAAACTCTCGTATTCGCTTTCGCACGTTTATTGATAAAATGCTTTGTCGTAGAAACGTCCATGTTTGTACCTACATTTATGCATATTTACGCAGCCTCCACACCCACCTTACGTGAGGTCGCAGGCAAAGCATCAGCTCACACCCCACCCTAGAATCCTAACGCAGCATTCACATTCCTTCACAAAAGGATACGACGTCGTCGAACGAGCGGTCGTTCTTTGCCCACACCAGCCCGTCTGCGGTCCATTCCCAGGACTCCCCGATGCTCCTCGCCGCCCTGCGCGACTGGGCTTCAGTACGAGCAGTTGTCCTGTAGTCCTTTCACGTCCGCGCAGTACACGGCAGACGGTCCGAGCACTCCCCTGGGAGGCACGGCGAGTCAGGGCAACAGTCAATCAGGAAATAAAAGCGAGCCTTGGCTCTCGGTCGCATTGTACCTGCAACCGCAAGTAGACATGTAAGGGCTGTGCTTCCCTATTAGAAGCCGACACTTTGTTCGGAATGCCGCCAGGCGTCGTTAACCATATTGGCTTGAACATTTTGCCTGCTGGGCGCGGTTGTTTTGGAGAATCTGGCAAAATTTCTAATTTCATGTGGCGCCGTTGCCGTGAAAGGTGTTCTAGTTGTCGCATTTTGCCAGTTGCGCTTGGTACCGTGCTGCTCCGCGTTACTTGAACCTTTTTTCTGCTCAATGCAGCTGCAGTTTTTTCAAAGCAACAAGTTGTCCAGATGTTTTTTTATGTCTCGAGGGGCACTTTCAAGGTAAAAACGCGCGCTTGCTTTCAGCGGAGACATAGGCGTGGGGTTACCTGATCATTGCATTGTCGCCTTAGACCCAGTTGCAGTGCAGACGACAATCAGTGGACATCCTTCGTGCGCAGCAGCGGCAAGTTCTGGAAATTGTGGACGAGGCTCTGCTCGATGAATGGCAGCGTCGATGGCACAACGCTGACACCGGATGCTTTTTGGATGACCTTCCGCCGAATTCTGGAGAGCCCTGGAGTCCTGACACTGATCACTGCCAACGCTCCGAGTATGTTTGGTTGGCGCGTTTTATGACCTGCCACTGCCACCTGGGCAGATTCAAACTACGGCAAGATGGTGACGAGCTGATCGACTGTGCATTACGCGAGGAACACTATCACCGAGAACATTTTCTTGTGGATTGCAATGGCGTAACCGATTTGCGTGCAAAGTGGCTGAACTCCAAAGGGATTGGTGTGTCAAATCTGCGCAATCTGGTATGGAAACTTTGCGGCCGATTGGGAGCTTTTCTGAGCTCAGTGAATGAACGCATTCGAGCAAAGGGGGTGGACAAGGAATGGTCTATTACTCTGATCTCTGGTTTGCAGACATTTTCTCTTGTTTTTGAAGGGGATTTTCTAGGGTTTCGATGGTATCCATGGCCACCATTAGAGGCGTGCTTTCGATGACGCAATTGGGCCCGGACGTGCCCCTCACACATTGGATTGGTAAGCTACATTGATTGATGCCGTGACGTCATGTCGATGCACCCATGTGAGGAAGAAACAAACAACAATCCCAGTTGCAGTAGCCCAGTCGATCACACAACGCACATCGAGTATTTGAAGATACAAAGGAGGCTGAAATTCGGTCAAAAAATCTCGCCCCCCCCCCCCTGGTGGACAACCCTGCGTGACCGATCATCATAAGAGGAATACAGCACAGCAAAATGAGAGACAACAATTCAATGTGTGAACCACAATCGCGCGCAACTTACTTAGAGAAACAAAGACACACTGGACACACAGAAAAAAACAAAGGCATGCGTGGCATACACACAGAAGAACAAAGCAGGTGCGTTCACGAGCCTTGGCCAAGAGTTGCTTCCTTATGCAAAGTCAGGTCTTGGAGTGTACACCGTGCGGCTGGGATAAGGTCCCTGCGCGTAGGTCGTCTGAGGCTCTAGATAGGGCATTTGCAAGTGCCCCCACTTGGGGGTAGATCTCCGGCGGACATTGCGCCCGGGATGGCGGAAATTGCAGCTGGGCCGGCAGAATTTGTGGCTGGGCCGGCGAAAATTGTGCTTGGACGGGCGGGAATTGCGCTTGGGCCAGCAGCAATTGTGCTTTGGGGCCGCCGGCAGCAAGGGCGCAATCTCTGAGGGAACGGCAATGACGCCTGCAGAGCCGGTGGGTAGGGTGCTTGTGGTACACCCCTTGTTGTTAGGGCCCCTAGTTGCTGGGGCGTGCGCTGGCACTTGGAGCGATGGACACTCCTTGTGCTGGCGCTATCACGCTGCAGTTCATTGCACTTTTTCCCATGGCTTTTGTGTCCTCGGATGCTCTCGTTGTCGCTGGCTTCAAATTTCCAACCATGAACGTCCCCACCGCCCAGGCTGCATCCACATGTTCGTACGAATTAGGGCTCCTCCCATCCCTCCAGCCGCATTACAATCGCAAACACCTTGTCAGTCCATTGGCGTGCACACAGCAATGGTAGCAAAACATGCGTGTGCGAACTTGTGACTCACCGGTGCTACGTCGCACTTGTTCATCGAGATGCCCCTTCCCCGTATATTGCACGGTAGCCTGGCGTTCGCACTTTGCTGTGTGGGGCGTCTTCTCTCCGTCCTTGCGAAACATATAGTGGACCCTCTTGTTGACGCTGTGCTCACCAAGTGGTACTTGATTGTAGTAGCATTTGGGATCGGAAAGCTCACGCCACATTCCAGTGTTAGGCAGAAAAACCCGGACAGATCTTCGGGTGCCAGGGCGACAGGCACTCCCAATATCGCAGGAACAAGCGAACCGATCCCTCTTTATTGGCAGATCGATGTTTGCGATCAACAATCTGTCACGTGGCGCTGCTGCTCCTTTCTCCTAGTAGGCCCCTTGGTAGTTCGTCATGTGCATCTTTTGTTTTCATAAACATCTTTTCCCTATTAACTTGTCAATAAGAACCTCTCTGTAGACAGTACAATCCCGCGTTGCCTTGAAGTCTTCTATCTGTACAGCGAACCCAAGGCTAGCATTGCTCCATCCGACACACCACTGGGATTGTTGTCTAGACGGCCCTGCGCGAAAGTGATGCTGATTCCCCTTTGAGTAATTACGCCCCCCTTGATGAATTTTGCAGTACCGGTGCCCTGGGTGAGAGCCCTTTCCTGGCCGCAGGTATCCACCGTGTTGTACACCTGCGAGAAGTATACATCATCTTGGTTCTGGAGATGAACACTAAGTATTTTGCTGAAGCTACCGCATTTGTCAACAGCTGTTGATCCAACTGATCTCACCCGTGGCTGTGATGCAAAGTCCTCCCTGCCGCTCCTTGCCTTATTTTGTCGTCAAAATCATGATGCTCATCGCGGAAGGGGCTTAAGCTACCCCGTCTTGCCGTTTCTTTATCCACTCCGACCAAATAATTAGGAGCCTCCAGTACTGGGGGCTTTGTGAGTTGCGTTTGGTGTTTCGCGCGCCCCCCTTTGTCAATGATGTTTTGCACGTGTTTTCCCGCCCGGCCAGCCTTGTTGTCAACTGGCTAGGCGTCGAGGTGTTGTGGCAGGCACCAGAGTCGCTGGCTCACATTATTACATAAAAATACACACAGCTCGCGCAACCATGCTCGCTCGAGTGGTGCATATGCCCACACCTTTGGTGCTTTGTGTGTGGCAAATTGGAAGTTTTCACCTGAATCGCGTCGAGCTTGCTAAAAAAGATGCCAAACCCCCCATTGTCGACCTGTCGACCCTCAAGATAGTGCAGCAACCCCGTTTAGGGTAGCATTCGCATGTACTTTGCACAACGATAGCCAAGTTGCTAATCGTTGGTCATAAGCAAAAAAATTGGCAACTTACAACCCGCCCACCCACCTATCACCATCACTTTTTTCCAAGCGAGTGCCAAAGGTGCACTCCAAGGCGCACACCCAAAGGGCATGCTCTGTCTAGGCATCTAGACACTTTGGTAATGTGGAAGGTCAAGGCGATCTGACTGTTGGTTCATTCGCCACAAGTTTGACCTTACCCTGGCCCCCTTCGCTAAACCCAAACGCCACTCGCTTCCAATCAGCCAGCAAGGAGGCACTCCGCAGTGCTGCAGTGAGGGCGCCAAGCGTCTTGGAAGTGCGAGGTCACAGCGATGGGCTCGTTGGGACAATCGCTGCGGACTAAATCTTTTAAAATCCCCTTCCCCTGTGCCTCAACGGCATTCGTTTTCAGTCCACGGCTAGGGAGGCGCCACAAGGCGCTCCAAAGGAGCCGCCCAACCTATATGAGCTAAAAGACCGCGGCGATCGACCGGTCGGGCCGATCGCCAGCAAGACAATTTTCAAATTCGAGCTGGGTCCAGGCCCTCCCATCCCACCCCACTCCCCCTCCTCAACGCGAGTCCACGGCCAGGGAGGTGCCACGAGGCGCTCCAAGGGGGCCGCCCAGCCTACCTGAGTTGGAAGATCATGGCGATCGACCGGTCGGGCCGATCGCCAGCAACACAATTTTCAAATTCGAGTTGGGTCCAGGCCCTCCCATCCCACCCCACTCCCCCTCCTCAACACGACTCAAGCCAAGGCCGTAGGCGATGGCAGTTGCCACCGCCGGCCGATCGCCACAACGCAGCCAAGTTTGCGCTACCCACCGCACCACAACCCCTGCCAGTTTGTGGTCAAAGGGATGCACACTGCCTGTCCCGGAGCCCATGCCCTCGATGTAACCCTACCGCCATAATGCTCCAATGCGTAACGCGAAAAAAGGACCACGCGCACATGGCGCAGGGCACCACAGGTGCCCCAGACCACCCACCCACCCCTTTAGTCACGCCTAAGCCCAGGCCGACAGGCCGCGTAACGCCCGCGCATGACACGACAAAGGGACCACGTGCATGCGGCGCATGGCACCAGACTCTTGTGACCAGAGGTGTCCTGGCCCCCCCCCTTTCAGTCACGCCTAAGCCACGCGCAGGCGCCGCACGCATCGCGCGGCGCCAAGAAGCCCGGGGAGAAGGCGGTGCATGCCCGGCGCGCGGCCGGTGGCCAGCCAAAACTGCAATTTTGCTCTATAAAGCTCTGCTCGCTTCGCTCGCTCGCAATGACATGCCCACCGCCGGCAACGCTGGTGGTGACAAAGCAGAGGGGCAAGAATCAGGGGTACGAGCTCGTACCACATGTGACTCAGCACAGGGGGCAGGAATCAGGGTTTCCCGACCCCGAGCCAGGGGAGGGTGGGCGGGCGTGGCTGAGTCCTCCACATGTGATGTACTGCACTAATGTACTAGCCCAAAATTTGCCGCTGGGGCAGTGTGCTGTCACCGGGTGCGCTGGAACTGGATGTGCCGTCAGCAAAGGCAAACCCAACGTGACTGCCACAATGTCACCGATGCACCCTCGGGGAAACGGACCCTCCGTGTCACGGAGGCGTCCTCAACCTGTGGACAGACTACAAGGAAGCAGGGCCCTACGTAGGTATACCTTGAGTACTGTCAGGGTTGACTCCAGCGGGCAAGTGGCAGCGCCCCCGTGCTGTCGACCCAGTGCGCGAAACAGTGGGCTACGCGCCCCCCACCCCCCACCCCATCCCACCCGCCGAGCAGGCCTGGGCGATCCCCCTCTGGCGTCCGTGCCTCTGAGCAATCGCGGTGCTCCAACGAGTGGGGCGAGCGGGACGAGGGGGACGGCCCGCACCGGCCATTCCGCATCAACCGAGGGTGGCCGCGAAGGTGCTCTCCACCCATCTTCCGCCCCGCCTCTGCCGCTTTTCACATCCAACCCGGTCAGCGGGGTCTGCCGCCCATCGCCCGCTCTCTCTTCTCGCTTCCCCCGCCAACTCTCGCGCTCGTGGGTCGCCTGTCGGAGTGCGAGCCCGGCAACCGTCCGGGACGCCTGTCCGGCCCCGTGCGCTTAAGCTTCCCATCCGGCGGCTCCGCCTCGATCGCCCTGTAGGCGTCGCGAGGCGGCTGGCCGGGCGCCCATATCGCGGGTGTGCTCTCCCTCTGCGGCGGGTAGGATCGGCTGACCCACCACTCCGCGGTGCCGCGCAATGGCCACGTCGCCCCCCCCACCCCCACCCCCACCCCCACCCCCACCCCCACCCACCCCCACCCCCTCCACCCACCCACTCCCCACCCCCTTCACCCTCAGTAGCTGGGGATGGGTCAGTGATGCGCGTCACCCACTCGTGACGTATTTTCGTGCCACCCCGCAGGCTGTGACTGCGAGTACCTCAGCCAGTCGCCGAGTTGGCTGTGCCGGAGGTGCTCCAAAGGGGCTTCATCCGACGGCCAAGCCTAGACGCAGGGCCCGGCCCGGCACGGCCCGGCACGTACTCTATGGAGCGCCAGGTGGACCAGGTGAGTCGTCGACCACAGATTTGCGTGGAAATCATCATTCCCGCGCAATCTTTGCTGCTGAACTGGGCAAGTTGGTGCTTGAGAAGGCTGTTGGCGTCGATGGCGCCGTACTCGTGCCGTGTTCACAAATGGCCCAATTCCGGCACCCATCGTGCCTGTCTGCTCCCTCGTGCTCATTGCATCGTGTGCCGTCACTGTTGTCGACAAGCAGGTGCCAGAAACGACGGGCTCTGCACCAGCCAGGCAGGCAGGACCCCATGACAAGCTCAGTGGACCCGAGGAGACCAGCTTGGAGCATGCAGCGGAGCAGGTAAGCCGGCGGGCCAGGAATGTGAAATAAACTCCGTATTCCAAAGCACGTTACATTCAGAAAAGTCGCGACTTCAATTTGGGACGGAACGTCAGACGTCGGGGCATTTGGGACATTCCACCAAAATGGGGGTACTCGACAATGCGCCGATGCCAGTAGTTATGCTCCCACCCCCTTTGCTGACATGTCCAACCGATTACTGTCCACACCACTCCCTGCCTGCCAAGAGTACAGTAGGTGAGCCTTACACTACCTGCTGATGACGGTGGAGGTTGGGCCTGTTCTCTTTGCGCAATTTAGATTGCAATTAACTTTTCTCACAGTCAATATTTGCCATCACCACAGGTTGCAATTGGTGACTGCCACAATGCTCGCCCATCCTTTGCACTTCCTATTGCATGCTTGCAAGTACTGGGTGGAACAATCAACCAAATAAAACACATGGTACATTCACCAATGTCTAGGTCAGACCATATATCAGACTCTGAAGCATAACATTGTCCAAAATCGTTGAGAAACCTGTCTGCCAGCAGTGGATCAATATTGCTCACTTCATCAGATATCTCCACCTCGCTAGCAGACACCTGACACTGAAAACATGCATTTGAAGTGTTATCCAAATTGCGTGCTTTGAATTGCAATCTCATTCTGGAGTTCTCCAATTAAATGAAATACTCTACGTTTCTAACAGAAGGTGTGGTTTGTTGTGTCTAGGGGCACATTGCCAGTTGTACATCACAACAGGAATCAAGCAAATCCAGTATCATAGAAAGTGAGGAGCTGATAGCCTCTTCAATGGATTCTGAAGCAAGGGGGGAATATGGAGACGCCAAGGAAGGCTTTCAAAAAGCCCTAAATATCCAGACAGAGGTTTTAGGAGAAGAGCATGCCTCGGTAGCCAAAGGTCTGGTCCACCTCGGACGTGTTCTTCTTGTGCTTGGCAACTTTGCAGAAGCTGAGAAAGCAGCGTCCAAGGCTCTGGAAATTACCAATGCATGCATGGGCAAGGAGCACATCGATGCGGCCACATGTATTGGATGTGTGGGAACGGCACTGTGGCACCAAGGGAAGCTGACTGATGCTGAAGCCTTTTGCAGCAGGGCATTGGAGATGAGAATGCAGAAGGCAGAAGCAAAGCCCCTAGGTAGGCCGCTCAAATACCGGTAAAAGTCTTCTCAGTCTGGCAGAGCTGATGATCGGCAAAGCAGATTACCCAAAGGCTTGGGAGCTGGCCTGCGAGGGGCTGGAAATTGCTAAGCAGATTTTTGGAGATGAGCACCCAGATGTTGCAAGAGGTGTATATTTACAGGGATGCGTACTGGTATGGCAAGGAGAGTATCAAAAGGCTGAAAGCCACTTTGCCAAGGCGTTGGTAATTGGGGAGAAGTTCCTAAATTCTGAACATCCGTCTATAGCTGACATTATGAATGGTCTTGGGGCTGTCAAGTGGAGGCAGGGAAAGCTCAATGAGGCAAAAGAATACATTTGCAAAGCACTGGCCATCAGAAAGCAGGCCCTGGGCGATGCACATCCGGATGTTGGCACCAGTTTGAGCATCCTGGGGGCGGTTATGTACAGTCAACAGAAATTTGGTGATGCTGAAGATTATGCCAAAAGGGCACTGGCCATCAGAAAACATGCCCTGGGAGACACACATCCAGATGTTGCCATAAGCCTGAATAATCTTGCATGTGCTGTGGATGAGCTAGGCAGATCTGCTGAGTCTCGGGAGTACCACAGCCAGGCGTTGAACATCAGAAAGCAGACACTTGGTGATTGGCATCCAGATGTTGCTCGCAGTCTGAACAATATTGGATGTGCAGAAGAGGAGGCAGGAAGATATCCTGAGGCACAAGAATACCACAACCAAGCCCTGGTCATCAGAAGACAGGCATTTGGAGATGGGCATCCAGACGTTGCAGAGAGCTTGTGCAACCTTGGCTGTGTCATGGAAAGCCTGGAAAAGTTCTCAACAGCTGAAGAATACCACAGTAAGGCTTTGGGAATGAGAGTTCAGGCCCTGGGTGATGGCCATGCAGATGTCGCCTCAAGCCTGAACCATTTAGGAAGTGTGATGTATGAGCAAAAGAAGTTTGCTGAAGCTGAGGTTCATTTGCAGAGGGCCTTTGTCATTACAAAAGAGGCACTGGGTGATGAGCATCTGGACACTTCACAAAGGCTACACTGGCTTGGAGCCGTGGCATACAAGCAGGGAAGGTATTCCGAGTCTGAGGAATATCACAAGCGCGCCCTTGCCATCAAAAAGATGACGCTGGGAGATGAGCATCCACGAGTGGCAAATATCCTCAAGTGGCTGGGAGATGAGACGCTCATGCAAGAGAAATATGCCCAGGCTGAAGAGTACTACAGGCAGAGCTTGGTCATCAGAAAGCTGAGGCTGGGAGATGTCCATGTGGACGTTGCGGCCACTTTGTATGGCTTGGGGTCAGCACTGCATGAGCAAGAGAACATTGTAGATGCCGAGGAAGTTTTGGAGACGTGCCTAGAGATTACAAAGAGAGTTTTGGGTGACGCCCATGGAGACTTCCCAGTCATATTGAGCGAGTTGGACGAGGTCAGGGAGAGGAAAGGCTGGAATTACTAAATCCGAAAGAATGTCATCGGTTGCATAGCCTGGAACTGTGAGCCACTTCAGTGTTGCCAGTGTTGCCAATTTTGCTGTATACACGTCAGTGCCTTCTTTAGGTGTGTGTTTCACCCTATGTGCCTCGCAGAGCATGATCAACAAACGGATTGTCTCAGTTTCCAGCTTTGACTCACCAATTATTCATGAGCCAATTTCCCAGCAGCCATCATTTGTAGTATGTATGTAATGCAAGAATGGAAACGGCCGTAATTGTTGAGCAGGTGCCAAATTTGCATATTTGACTTTGAGAACGAAAGCCTCTTGGACAGCACAGGCCAGCTGTCGCCGCCATTCAGCTTCTTTCGCACCTCTATATTAGTTTGGCTGGGTGCTATGTATTGCAGTGATTTGGTCCTTTTGTTCCTTCCAATTGAACTCCGGCCTAAGCCGCCCCTTCTCTTAGCTTCGAATCAGCTGCTCGGTACTGCCAGGATCTGTGACAAACTTCACCAATTAAAGTACACCAACCGGTTCTGACAGTTTTTGTGATATTGTTGTTGCGGCGACGGCGCCAGCGCGACAGCGGTCTGAAAGGGAACGATCTGTTCTGGTGAATCGGCCTCCGTTCCGAGCTATCTGCAGTGGATACAGTATGTTCTGGCGTCGCTTCTCCTGTAAATTTAGGAGCACAATGCGCAGCGTGAGATGCGCGAAGAGCTCAGCGAGCAGATGCTGATCCGTATGCAGCATTGCCAGGAATACCACAACTGTCTGTGAACGTTACGGGATTCATTTAAGTCCGTGTCGCGTTGCAGTGAGTGCATGCATATACATCCGCACACTTTGCCCATCCCTGCGAATAATGGTATTTTTGGGAATTCAATATTTACGTGCAAGTTGATTCGCTGTCAACGTTTCGTCCCAAAAATTCTTGTGAATTTGCAGCGACATACAAAAGATGTGCTAATCGCGCAGACAACGCCCACGTGGCACCATTTTGAAGACGGCTGCCTCAACCCACGGGAGCCCAGAGCACTGCGCGGCGGAGGCAATTCCCGGCCCCTCGGCGGGCTGAGAGCTGGCTGTTTGGAATCAGCCAGATCGGCTTGCCACCGACAGCACGTGGTCTGCCAAGCACCATCAGGTTATTGAGTTGAACTTATGACAAAAGTCGGAAAAGGTCCATATGGTGGGTATTAAGTGCGATACAATGGCGCCATATCCTCCCACACATGCTGGATGTCGAATATGATACATATTCCGTACCTTACGTATGCACAATATGCATCGCACATCCAGGACATTGTCATGTTCTGGACGTGGGACTCCATACACTTGACACTATCAGAGAATGTGACCATACCCAGGGCGCAGGAGCCCATTTCCCGTTCGCCGCGTCCAGGATTTGGGCAATGGCCTGGATCCCCATGCCCGAGATATGCTACACCCTGGCTGTGCACATCCACTGTATGCTACTGCTTCCCGAGGGACTGGCGGAAGCGCGACCCAACACAGGCGCTGCTGTCATTCGCCCTGTGCGGTTGCCGAAGATGACGGCATTCCTATGGCGACACACAAAGAAGCCCTCGCCAACCTCGCGGTCTAAAACCACACGTTTGCAATGCCATTTCGAGACAGAACGCGGTGACGTCACTGCGGTTGCGCTGGCATGAAGTGGCTGTGATGTCACCAATGCGTGTCAAATAGCGTCGCGGTTGGCGTCGCAAATGACTGTTTTCTGCTGGTGGGTGGTTTAGCCTATCAGTGCAAGCAGACTTTTTACAGAGTGGAAAGCTCCGGTTGAATTCACCCGCGGATTGGAAGGAGGAAGAATGTGCTTGTGTGTGGGGTGAGTGGGTGGGAGGTATCGGGGAGTCATTATTCGTTCCTTGGCGCAGCACAACGACAAGGCGCGATGACAATTGTTCCGGGACCCTGTCACTAGCTTCGATTCCCCGGGAAAGACTGTCAATGGGTCGATCCCACCCACATTGCAAACGCGCAGAAACGCGATTTTGCTGTGCCCGGCATTGCCACCGGCTGGACGCGAACACCAGTAAAAACCAGTTCGCTTGCGATGCCAACTGCGATCCCATTTGGCTCAAACTGGCTGTTTTTCTGACTTTCAGAAGCGCGAAGTTCATCCGCTTAATGGATTTCATTGATGCTTTGGCGTCTGGCAAGCCAATCCAGCGCCATAGATAGCAGTCATGGCGTCAGCTTAGATTCGGATGCTCGGCCAGGGCCACGTCGCCGAGAGAGGCGTCTGGCAAGGGCGAGCGTCGCAGAGTAAGGCATTCCACAAACAAAGAATTACGGATGTGTGACGTCATGCTTTTCTCACAAGACTTCGTGACCATCAGCATCCTTACAGAAAAAAGGCGATGATGCCCCTATGCCCGCACACGTGTTGGAGATACGCTGCCTTGCGCTGCGTGATTGCTGCGAATAAATGCAAGCTTTGCCTACTCGGTGAACGGCGTTTTGGGTTGAACAATACATAAGCTTAAACACCTGTTCACTGATTGGATACGCAGATAGAGAATTCAAGCCACTAATTAAGACAAATTTAATGCGAAGGTCTACGCCACAACTGTTGGAGGCGCTTTTGGGCATTTGTGACATTGGTCTGTAAACCAACTTCTCAAGGAGCACATATTTCAGGTATTTTAATAAATTAATGTTTCATATGGTGCAGAACTCGTTCCACGCTTTGGTTGTCATTTGGCGGCTATTCGGGCGACGAGGGCAGGCTGAGGGACCCGCTGGCGGGGATTCGTTTTAAGGAATAGACGTACTTTACAGGCAGTAAGGATGGCAGCCGTGCGCCTGTATGGTTTTCTGGTACCCGCTACCTGCTTACCTGCCAACCAACGAGAGTGATCCAAGAGAGTACTTCGGCTGCAAGCCTCCGCTTGGCAGCGCGCGTGCGCATGTGAAACTGTGCATAAATGCCGAACCGCTGAAATAAGGACCGGGCAAGGCATCCCTACATTATAATCAATTTGATTTGTTTATTTGCTAAACCATGGCAGCAGCGGTCGAAGCCGCATTTTTTGAACAGGGCGGCAGCAGAGTCGGCAGCTGTGGCCTTGCAGGGGAATTGGCAGGGGCTGCGCTCGGCCATGCAAATCTCCCGAACGTGAGGTGACACCCCGGGGAGTTTCAATGGCTGCTTGTCCCGGTGTTTCGGCGTGGTTTAAGGGATTTTCAAGTGAAAATTGGCCTGAATATGCGGTTCCATACCGTGCACAAATCGTGGAAGACCGTACCCAGCGTGGAAAATCATGTACACTCCCGCAGTCGCTACTGCACGGTCTGGTCCCATTTCAATACGATAAACACACGATTTGACACGATTACTACACGAATTTCAAAACCGCCTGTTTCTGCTAGTGACTGCTGAGGTCGAGCAAGTCGTCCCCAGCGCGGGGCGGGGCCATCGAAGAAGTCAAATTGCTGCCAATGCCTTTCATTAACAGGAAAATGGGCTCGTGTGGCACGGAACATGAGCTGACAGATATTTCCAACCGATTCGTCCATGCCAAATTAGCAAGCAGGGAGTGGCGTCAGTGGGTATGGTAGCCCTCGCTAATGTGGGTGGACGTTAGGACTTTCCTGCTACGTTGAACATGCAATTGCAATGAATTTTGCCTTGCAGAACTTACTAGAAATAATCACAGCTTGTGATGGTTGACTGCACTGGTGGTTTCCTGTCCCTTGCACTCATTGCACGGTTGCTTGCAACCGCTGAGTGCAACAAGTCATCAAGAAGAACGCACAGTGTATCCACCAAGCGTGGATCCCACCCCACACCCTCAAGTCCATTTGGAGGTAACAGAATCCAGGGCTCATCATTGCTCAGCAACAGCAAACAAATACCTGCCAGCATACACCAATATTGCACATTTAATTAGGTGTTGCCACCTCAACGCACTCGCCAGTCACTGGAGGCATGTGTCCGTGGCAGTTGCTCACTCTGCAGTTGTGCAATAGAGCGACATATCATTTTGTCTGACTAGGCCAGAGATCCGCGCGTTCAGTGCGCATGGCGCTCCTGTGGCTTAACCCGGCACACGGGCTACCCGCACTCAAATTTCGATTCTTTCGAGTTACTGCATTTTGAATTTAAAAGCCTTTGTGTTCTGCACATTCCACAGTGGTGGAATAAGAGTGAAAGAATGGCTGCAATTCGGAGCTTTTGGGATATGTGGATTTTGAGATTTGATCATTGTCATGTATTGGTTTTTGACTGGGAGCATTCCTACAGGAATCTGTGGCATGGAAGCAACCAAGGATGCTTGTCTGCCCTCATCTAGGACGTTGTTCCGGATGTGCGTTATGAGTTGCGTTGCAGTAGGATGGCCGGGGGCTTGAATTTTTCAACTTGCCTCCATCCATCATGTGCTGTGGTGGACCTCCCTCGATCTGCAGCACCACAGGCTGGGAAGCCAATTTTGCTTGCTTTGCTATTTTCAATCGTTTTCCCAAGTTAGCAACTGTTCCCATCCTCTGGAACGTCTCTAGGTCGGCTTGTGCTGTTAGGAGTCTTGCCAATCAAGGACATGGGTGGGGACATGTTGCCCATCAGAACTGATGGAGACCCGACCAAAAGCGACCTGGCCATCTCCAATGCTTGAGAACTAGTCGCTTGTGGATTGGGAACAGATTTCTTCACTTGGGCAGCGGCTTTAATGCCTTAGCATGGGCTTCATTCTCGGTTTTCTTCCCACCCCCAAGAGAAGCAGCTTCTAATGCATTGTAGTTCCGCCAATTTGCCGATGCAATGACGCTGATTTGCCAAAGAACACGGTGAACCCAACAAGCTTCACAAAGGCGGTCAGGGCACCCCGAGGAGTCACGTGTTCTGGCTGTGTTGTTCAGGCGTGCATTGTAGCCACATGGCTGCATGTTGAATTCGCCATCTACTTCCACCGTGCGTGAGGATGGATCTCAGGCGATCCACATCGCAGAAAATGGAGGGGAGCAAGTTGGGCTTTCTCTGCACCATTCATTTTCAAATCTATTGCTCCCTGAGGTGAAGTATATAGTTTGCAGATGTGCTTGGGGGTTTCACATGATCTCTCTAATCATATTCATGGGT
The DNA here is from genome assembly GCA_905146915.1 of Ostreobium quekettii. Lineage (NCBI taxonomy): Eukaryota > Viridiplantae > Chlorophyta > Ulvophyceae > Bryopsidales > Ostreobiaceae > Ostreobium > Ostreobium quekettii. The sequence continues at coordinate 65,204 of CAJHUC010000476.1, read as the reverse complement.
GGGCATATGGGCGGGGTCAGATCCTTCCCCATCGCCATTTGCCCCGTGTTTGGAACGGCCCAGACGCGGGAACGCATAAGCACAGTGCTTTACGCAGTGAAGAGGTAGAAAGATGCCGGGTTTGCAAAAGTCTTGATAGCTGTGACCAGGAGCAAGATACCAGCTGTGCATTCCAACAGTAAGCAAACAAATGGAGGCTAAAAGTAGCCGAACGGTTGACGGCTACATCGCTGCACTTTGAAGCACGGGGGAAATACGAAGATGCCAAGCAAGGCTCTCCAGAGATCTGGATATCCAAACATTTGTGACAAGAGAGGAGCATGCAGGAGCTTGAACCATTTTGGACATGTTTTTCTTGCGCTTGGCAATTTTCAGAAGCTGAGAAAGCACATGCCAAGGCCCTGAATATCACGAAGGTGTGCATGGGTGAAGAGCACCAAGGTGTTGCCACATGCATTGGGAGTTTTAGCATAGCACTGTGACACCAAGGTACGTTCTTCAAGACCGAAAAGTTGTGTAGCAGGGCATTGGAAATGGCGAGATGCGATCCGGGACAGTTTTCTGATTTCCAGAAGCATTGGAAAGAGCACTGGAAATTGGGAATGAGAATGGTAATCCAGGGACAAAACGAAGCTTTGGCACTGGGAGAGTGCTCACTATTCAGCGCCAATTTCAAGGAGCTGATGAGTACCATCACAAACCATTGCACTTAAGAAAACAGGTCCTGGGTGACTTCCATCCAGTCGCAGCAGAGAGCCTGCTTGGTCTGGCAGAACTGATGATGGGCAAAGCAGATTTCTTAAGGTCCAGTGAGTTTGCCTGAACGGCACTGAAAAATGCAACACATGCCTTTGGAGATGACCATCCACTTGCTGTAAAAGCTCTTTATTTGGGGGGAGGTGCAACTCTATGCCATGAAAAGTTGCAAAGCCTGAGGAGCATTTCGCAGGGCTCTGGCAATTGGGAGGAAGTTCTTGACTGTCCAAATTCAACTTTGTATATGTCATTAATGGCATTGAAGCAATAGAATGGAAGCAGGGCAGGCTGTCTGAAGCTGAGGTACATGCATTCAATGCGTTGTACATCAGAAAGGAAACTCTGGGTGGTGGACACCTTGGTGTTGGTGCGAGCCTTAGCTTAGTTCGGCAGTGATGCACAGTCAAAAGAGATTTGCTGATGTTCAAAATTGTGCTGCGAAATCGTGGTAATGAGGCAGCAGGCCTTGGGCGATGGCCATCCAGATGTTGTCATAAGCCTGAACAATCTGGATGTGCAGTGGAGAAGAAAGGAAAGCTCTGCGAGGCTCAAGATTGCCATGACAAGCTTGTCACGGGCTCGAGGCTTTCGCCATCACAAAGCGGGCTCTAGGGGATATGCGCCCAGATGTTGCTCAAAGTTTTGCAACCTTGGATGCATGATGTTGAACATGATGGTGCTCTCAAAAAGACGCTGAGTAACATGACAAGGCTTTGAGCATCAGAATGTGGGTTCTGGGCAGCAAACACCTTGATGGTGTCACAAGCTTCATTAGCTCAGGAATCGTGATGTACAACCAAAATGGATTTCCTGCAGCTTAGGAGCATTTCGAGAAGGCCTTTAATGTAATAAAACAGGCCTCAGGCAATGGACATTCAGATGCTGCACGGACACTGCAGTGGCTTGAAACATACAGGCAGGCAACATACTCTGAGGCAGAGGAATGCCAGCGACATGGCCTAGCCATCAAAAAACTGGTGCTTGCGGGCAGAAACCCTCGAGTTACGTGGGTCACCAAGTGGCTGGGCAATGTGGCACATAAGCAAGGGAAGTATGTAAAAGCTGAAGTATATCATAGGGAGGCATTGGCTATCAGGAAAGTGACCCTGGCAGATGTTCATGCAGAAGTTGCAACCAGTCTGTGCAACGCGGGGTCAGCATTGCGCATGGAAGAGAAATTTGCAGACGCTAGGGAAATCCTGGAAACATGCACAGAGATTAGAAAGAGGGTACTGGGAGGTGGTCGCCAAGATGTGGCAGCAATATGGAGAAAACTAAAGAAGATCACGGAATGAAGGGCTGGGCTTTTCGAGATTCCAAGGGCACCACGAATTGTGTGGTTCGGCCTCTTCAAAGGACAGTGCGTTGGCAATTTCACTGTGTCGATATCCTGTGTCGCCAAGCCTCTCAGAAGTTGGCCATTTGGCTGACTTATCTACTTTGCATATTTTCTTGCACTCTGGGGTACGTGATGCATGCATTTTTGGAGTGGAGCAAGTGCTTTGAAATTGGTACAGCTGCAGTATGGTGCAAGGCGTCAACTTCGTATCTCTTTGTCTCCGACATCCGTCCAGCTAGAAGCTTCGACTGTGTCATTCCCCTCACACAGCTCACTCCCCGAATCATTGTGATCTGCATTTCCTTCCTAATATGTGCATCCTTTGAATGCAAATGCAGCCACATGATGCATGTAAGGCCGCTTTAAAAATTCCACCATCAAGTACAGAAACCAGGGAGAATATATTTCCGACGTCGGTGTTGTCTGTTCATACAATCGTGAGCCAAAAGAACATGTTTCGAACTGTAGAGGAGGTCCCCGGCCAGGACAAAGAAACACATTGCCAACTTACGTGATGTTCTTTTACATTTTCTGCAAATTGTAGTGCTTGATAACAGAGTGCATTATAAGATACGCCCACTGCTGAGGCCAACAAATGCCAATCCATGACTGATAGTCTCCGCCAGTCTGTCCCTGGCAAACCTGCTGTGGGTGGGCTGGGCCGGGGTGCCTGGGGAACCTTGGAGCTCCCCACCGCCCTCGCCCACGATTTCACACCTCGGCCCCAAAAACTGGTCCAATTGGACCACTGCAATGGGAGTCTATTGCCATCTGGAATTTCCTTTGCCCTCACATCTGCACGTGCATCAATCCAGGTGGCCTACCTGTGAGGCCACCGCCGTCATTGCTCCTCGCATCCCTTTTGCACCGCGGCTGAAATCCCATACGAGGTGCCTGTGCCACACATACATGCTGGCCATCGAAGGGGGTGGGCCATTTCAGATCTAGTTGAGCCCTTACGGTAACTTGGCATTGATACGCTTGCGGTTCTATCTCATCTAGAAATTCGCCAGTCTCTCTTGAAAATTGTTTGACGCTACAGTGGCGGCTTGCTATAATACATGCGACGTGAATCTTCGGCGTCACAGCATTGCCCCCGCAGCAGCGCAACAGCGGCAATCCGTCGACATGAACCCCACCGACGTCAGTGTTGCACAGACGGGCCGGTGGACGACGGCACAACCACGGTCATGCACTGTCAATGTATGACCGTCGCTGTGCCGTTGTCCACCAGTGTGTCAGCGACCAGTTTCGTCGCCGGCTGGCTGATGCGCCAACGAACCCCGTTTCCCTTAACGAGCATTGCTGCTGTGCGTGGCCGGTGGCAAACGCCTTCCACGAGAAGGTGCTCGACAGTAAAAATGGGCTCCACATATGTGAAAATTGCAGGAAACGGGCTGCAGGCACAGAACGGGTGGTGCACGCGGGCAAGGCGGACAATGCACACCTGGGACAAAACGGGGCGTGAATACAAGGTACGGAGACAGCGCAAGCAGTGTCCTGGTACAAGGGACAGTGTGGGGATGTGGTTGGGACGCATTGCCACAACCCGCCGCGAGACGACATTAACATCCACCAATCGAGTGCCAACGCCGCGTCCCGGGGCTGTCCTGAAGCAGCGCGAAGAGGCGACGAAGAAGGCCACGACCTTAAGTACTGTCGGCCGCTCCATTGTTCGCGACTCGCCCGCTCGCCAGCCCGGTGCCGCTCTCCAGCTGACCCATCGAGTCGCTGCGGCGCGGGTCAGTCGCTCCGACCTCCCATCTGGGTCAGCTGCAGTTGAGCCCTGGGGCTGTGCGCGTCCTCCATCTGCTGCCTCTCGACACGCGCGACGGAGGGCCAGGTGCGAAGGTGCTCGCGGCCCCGCCGTACCCTCGCCCTAATCTCCGGAACACCTGTCCAGTCCATCCCACTGGGTGGTACCACAGGTTAGAGGCCCCACCCCCACCCCCACCCCGGGAGAACTGTCCGGAACTATCCAGACGCGCGAACCTTGCGAACTGTCCGCGCTAGGTGAGTGCTTTGGTGTCAGATTCAGCCAAGTCCCGATCCGGGGCCTGGTGTCGATGTCGCTTCGGCTGCGAGGGGCGAGTGGCGTCTGTGGGGCGTTCAGCTTTGGACAAAGAGCTGGAGTTGGGCTCGGTGCCCTGCAGCACGTGCTTGTGGCACTTTGTACCTGAAGGGAGCGTTGTGCGGCGCTCTCGTGCGGCAACACGACGTCATCGCTCCTGGGCCCGGGAACCGGCACTCGGTCACGCGGATCCGGGGAGCCGGTCAGCCGCCCGCGACCCGAGCTGGATCGCCATTCGCTCCCCGCCGCTCCCCTGCAGATCTCGTCCAGTTTTCGGGTCGGAACGTCGCGGCGCCGCCAGCCAGAAGGACCCCACTGACATCGGGTTTCGGGTCCGGGGCCGTGGTGTCGGCTCGAGACTTTCCGGGTCGGAAGGCCGCGGTGTCGCAAGGAGCCTCCGCGCCGACGTTTCGAGTCCACGGCGACCGCCGTCAAGCGGCGAGGGGTGTTCCTCCGGTCCGACCGCTGCGGAATCTCTGGACAAATGGGGACGCCACCACTGAGCGCGAGGCGAAGAGGGTGAGTCACGAGACCGCAACTGAAAATGACCCAGTATAGGAAGTAGCTAAAAATCGGGTGGCCCCGACCCAACCCGTGTTGTGTCAGTGTTGTAGTTCGAATCCAAGCTTACTCCAAAGGGGAGGTGCCCCTCAGAGTGACTCCCAACGCCACCGTGGCGATGTACATCTCACACTGGTGAAACGGCGTTTGCGATACCAACTGCGATGCTATTTGACACCAAAAGTGATGCCGTCACGATGATTGCGATGGCAGAAAGCTGCGATGGCATCAATTTGTGTCCAAATGGCGTCAATTGGCATCGCAAACGGGCTGTTTTCTGCTGGTGATCAGATTGCCAAAGTCTCTCTTTAAATTAAGAACCGAGCGATAATGTCATTAGGGATGAGGTGGGCGGGTGCGAAGAAAGAATACGTCTGCCTTTCGCCACACCTCTGTGTCCATCGTCCCGACCGTTGCAAAACCCTCTGAGCTGGCTCGCAGCACAGGTTAGTCACAGCCGGTGGGCACCCCGTGTCCAGCCTGATTACACACTGTTGCATCACGGGTCAATGACTGCACGTGGTGAGGCCTTCCCTCGCCTTCACTCCAACCCTCCGCGACCCACCCTCTCAGTTCCCGCCCTGGAAGTCAAATGGGCGATACAACCGAGCAAACCAGGTCTTTCCTAGAAAGTTCCATCCCAACGACCTTTTACCCGTTTAACTTCATTCACTGACGTCAATTACATAACAATCCTGCCACTGGACACTAGTTGATTCCATCCTAGTCGCTTTCTTGGCATCGCTTTCATTTTGATGGCGCCGCTTTGCATCAAATGGGCACCACAGTTGGCATCGCAAAAGTGCTTTTCCCAGTGTGACTGGTGGTGATTCAGGTGGTTCCTTGGAGCGTTAGACAACTGGGTCTGCTGCTGCGGTTACCTTGATGCCACCAAATCATTATGATTGCATGGTTTGTTGTCAAAACGACATTGCAATTGATATCACCAAAATGATGCTTCTAGCAGTGTACAGAGGAATTGCAGTATTGTTGTCAGTGTCATACATGACACAACTCTGGACCATATTGTGTTTGTAACATTGCACTCTCCAGAGCAGCCAGTGCTCTTGTTTGCACCTTAAAGCATACTTTGTTCATGAGGATGGCTTAAACTATTGCTGCTTGTGATTAGGTTGAAGTCTTGGAATGCAAACCAGAGCACGAACTCAACAAAGAGAAGCTTGCCAAGGCTGAACGACTGGTGGCTGCTGCTGTTGATCTGGAAGAGATTTTAATGTATCAAGAGGCAAAGGAAAGGCTTCAAAAAGCCCTCAATATCCAAATAGAGGTGTTTGGAGAGAATCATGTGTTAGTGGCACAGTGTTTAAATAATCTGGGACGTGTTTTCCTTATTCTGGGACAATTTGCCAAGGCCCAGGGGATGCTTCAAAGGGCATTGGACAGTTCTAGAGTGTGCTCAAGCAAGAGGAGCCAGATTGTGGCAACCAGCACGGCGTATTTGGGGGTGGTAAAGCTGAGGCAGGGGCGTTTTCTGGAGGCCAAGGATTACTGCAACGAGGCAGTGGAGATGGCAACAGAAAATCTGGGTGCTGGGCATCCTAAGGTTGCCCAAAGTCTCAATGATCTGGGCCTGGTGATGGTCCGTCTATCAGATCTGATAGGTGCTGAAGAGTGCTTCTCCAGGGCATTAGAAGCAACAAGTGACGAGCCACACATTGAGACTGCACGGAGCTTAGGTGGCTTAGGAATTGTAATGAGAAAATGGGAAGATTATGCCAGGGCTGAAGAGTACCACAAGAAGGCTTTGTCCATTGGAAAGCAGCTCCTTTGTGATGGCCATCCTGTTGTTGCAGATATACTCACAGAAATGGGAGGCACAAATATTCATCAAGGGAAAGTTCAAGAGGCTGAAGAATGCCTGTGGAAGGCAATAAACATAAAAAAGAAGGCTCTGGGAGACGGACATCCAGATATTGCCGAAAGCCTGGGGTGGCTGGGGCACATTGCATACCACAAAGAAGAGTTCTGCAAGGCTGAGGATTACTTCAAGACAGAGTTAACAATGCTCAGGAGTGTCCATGGATATTGCCACCCTGCCATTGCCATCTGTTTGTACAACATGGGAGTGGTGATGTGTGAGCAAGGTAGCCTTGTAGATGCAGAGGAACTGTTAGAGACATGCATGGAAGTAGAGCGGAGAGTGCTGGGTGGCGGATATGATGAGATGGCCATTACAATTGACAAAATGGACGAGATCAAAGATCTCAAGGAGATTCGATTGGACTGAATTGCTGCATGTTGCGTGACATGTAGTAGCCTGTGCATAAGCAATAGGAGTGGGACGGAAGCACAGCAGCACAATTGGATTTCCATGGGACCATTTCAAAGCTGTACATTATGTTGGGTTTCCATGATTGTTTTCACAATGTCAGCCCAAACATTACTTTTGCGTTTGGACTTTCAACATGGAGGAATAAATATATCGCCAGTCTTAGGTTCTCAACATGCAGGCATGAATGTGGAGCATGCTTTTGAACCATGGAAAAGATTGCATACACTCCTAGCAAATGGTCGGCTTCCAAATTCAATGGAAGTTGATCAGGAGGCGCAGGGCTGTGGGTACAGAGTGCATGCCACAATCTCCCAGAGACAGATGCAGAACCAGATCCATGGGATGTCATGACGGCTCTGCAATTGCAAGCACAATTAATACATGTACAGCAGAGGAAGGGGTGTGCAGTGCCCGGGCATGGCAGCAAGAGCCTGCGTGCTGCACAGACTTATGAATCTGTCCTGTGGATTGTGCACAAGAGTTCCAGAAATGTATGTTCATGCCAGATGGGTGCCGTGACCAGAGGTCAATGGCAAATGCACTCCTGGTTTCAAGGCAAACCAAAATGACTTGCACATACTCAGGGAGAGGAGTCTATTGCTGCTGAGGAGGAGCACACACTGCAAACGTTGGGCACCAGGGAGGCACATTGTGGAAGGCCAACCTCCCCTCGTGAGTGCACACTGTTTGTGGTCGATTGCCATGATTCTCGACCACCCTATGGCTCGCTGATGTACGGTGGAGGGCAGAAATCTGCTGATTTCGTGCAGATAAGCACCAAGCGTGCCTGCTGCGTGTCCACAAGAAAGTATTGTTGGGGGCTTCCGTCATGGGGCAGAGCTCCTCTGTGGTTAGTTGTTCACCTCCATCACAAACTCAGCATCAAATTTGTCATTCAGGGAAATTGGACATGGCCAGAGCTGGCCTGGCATCATGGCCATCATGGCACGCTCCTGATTCAAAACCATGTTGGCCTTGAGGGGCAAACAAGGTGCTCAGTGGCAGGGGCATCTCGTGGCCACCCGTGGCGTCTGTGTAGCCGCCACACACACCCAGCACCTCAGGGCAGGACAAGCGTGACATCCTGTAGCGGTGGTTTGGAGGGCATTGTGGAGCAAGAACTTTGAGCCTGGATATGAAATTTGAATGACACCAACTGGGCGCCATGTCCAGGACATGGTCAATTTAGACCTGTTCTGAGCGAAACTTCTTATGGGACGTCCATTTCAGCTGTTGGGGTGTCCAATTGAAGGGGCAGTACTGGGAGGGGGGGCCCCACTTCGCATTGTTTTCATTTTGCCAGGCAGAAATCTCCATCACTTCAACAACCTAGGGTAAAGATGCAAGCCGCGGCATTGGCTGTGCACCATGCACCATGTCAACTCTGTCCTTCCAAGAAAATCCCAAGTCACCGCAAACGCAATATTGACCGGAACACATCAGTAAAATTGGACTCCCAGCATTTATCTGCAACACTCGATCAGCGGTAATTTATCAGCTCCGCGTCGCGGGGCTGTGAAGCGTCAGGAAGCGGGCAGATGGTCAAGAAGACGGTCTACGATCCTTAATACTGTCGCCGACGCCTTGCTTCACTGGCGAGCGGCTCGGCAGCGTCGTGCCCGCGAGAGACTCCGCGTTCGACCGGCGCGGTCAAGACGGCGGCGGCGCGGGTCGGCTGGTCCAACCGTCATCTGGGTCAGTGCGGCTGGCCTCTGGGGCGGTGAGCGGCCTCCGTGCGCTGCCTCTCGAGACGCGCAACGGAGAGGCCTCTGCGAAGCCGCCCGCGCCCCGACCTCGACCCCGACCTTGATGTGTGCTCCTGACCGCTCCATTCCATCCCCTCCTGGGCGGCACCCAGCGGTCGGCGATTACCCCTTGTCCGCCCCGCCCCGCCCTCTCTCCTCACCCCCCGCCCTATCCCACCCATGGCTATCTGGGATCATCCACCGGAAAGCGGGCCGCGACCCCGTGAAGATGGGCGCGTGCGCGCCAGGATTCGGCCCGATCCCAGTCTGGGGTCCCGGGTGTCGATTCCCCAGTGCTGCGGCTGTGAGGTTGGGCGGCTGAGCTGCTCCCAATCTCAACGGACGGTGACCAAAGTGACCTGTCGGTGGCTCGACAGGGCGTCCGCCCGCCTTTGCGACTGGGGAACGGCCGACTGCTCGAGCTGGCTCGCCGTCCTGCCCCGCTGCCGCGCATTTTGGGTTTCGACCCGAGACTTTCGTTCCGAAGGTGGCGGTGCCAGTGGCGGGGGGGCTCACCCCGCGTGGAAGTCTCTGGAAGCGCGCTGGACGGCACGGAACGCGGGCGGAGGTGAGACGAAATCGTGGACAAATTTACGGACCAAATTATAGTCGAAATTACGACCGAATTGTGTCCGAAACCCGCTGATTGGCGGAGCACCTTGGAGAGGCGTCACTCCATCGTTGGCAACACGCCAAGGCAAACCGCCTCTGTGTGCATTTACGTAGACCTCTGTTTGCTTCTCTCGACGGTGTGTGGGCCGTGCTGGCGAAGCGTGCGGTTGGGCTGACTTGGTGTATTCCACGCCGCCGTGCCTTCGCATGCGCAAACTAGAGGTTGCTGCAGCCTCAGTGGCGTCATGGCCTGGCACTTTCGACCAAGGCTCGGAGAGGAGTCGCAGTGCCGCCACCAGGCATCCTAGTTGCTGCGGCCCTGGCTACCACGGAATACGTGGCACGTATGCAGTACATTCAGGTGTTATGCACGCATGCAAGTGCTAATTGATATGCTAGCCAATTGTGAACTGAAAAAAATAGTGGCCATATCGCATTGCGGCCTGCGCTGCAGGGGTCGAGGACAGCAGGGACAGAGTAGTGTGGGGGACCTTTGCTGGGGCCTCGTGCACGGCACGGCCCTGGACCGCATTCATCAACAGAAACCGCCATTGTGCAATGCCAAGGGCAATACCATTCGGTACCAATTCGCGCCGTTGCAGCTACACTTATGCCATCGCAGTGACTGCGATGGGGCCACTTAGTCGAAGTGCATCACAGTCGTCGTCGCAGAAATGACGGTTTCCACTTGTGAATCTTGTAGGGATCGCCAGTAGAAAAGGGCGTTTCAGCGATGCCAAGCGCAATGCCATCTGACACTTGCTGATGCAACCACAGCTATTTTAAAATAGATTTATGCCATCTTAATCTTTGTGATGACGCCAGCAAACGCAAAAATGACACTGCAATTGGCATCGCAAAAATGGTGTTGTCTGTCGAGGCGTCTCCGCCTGCGCTCTCGTGCGTGCGCTGAGCCGTGTGTTTGCTGTCTTATGGATCTTACCTTCTTTGTTGCTGGGCACCATCAGGGAGAGGCCGTGGGATGCAAATGGCAACAAGAACTCGGTGCTCAGAAGCTTGCAGAAGCAGAAGGTCTAGTGACTTTAGCTGCTAACCTGGAGGCGCTACTGAGATATCAAGAGGGAAGGGATGAATTTTTAGAGGGTCTTAGATACCTGAATAAAGGTGCTGGGAGAGAAGCACACATAAGTGGTACAGATCCAAGAACATTTGGGGCGCGTCCTTGTTATTCTTGGACGCTGTCCTGAGGCTCAGAAGATGCAGCAGCGAGCACTGGACATCTTCAAAAGCTGCGCAAATGACCAGGAACAGGATGTGCCAGCAGGCGCGGGATATTGGGGAATGGCAATGCTCAACAATAGGTATCTTTCAAGAGCAAAGGAATACTGAGGCCAGGCAATGAAGATGGCAATGCTGATCCTGGGTGACGGCCATCCAAATGTTGCCTAGAGTGTGAATGATTTGGGTCTGGTGGTGTTTTTTCTGCTGGATTCGCCCCGTGCTGAATAGTGTTTTTCCAAGGCATTAGATACTGTGAATGGGAAATTTCATTTGGAGACTGCACGGAGTATGGGTGGCCTAGTAATGGAGCTGAGGCGACAGGGGGGGCTTTGCCAAAGCCGAGGAGCATTTCAGAAAAGCTTTGGCCGTTGAAAATCAGACCTTGTGTAATGGCCATCCCTTGTATCACAGATATACTTGCTGACCTGGGAGGGACTACTTGTCATCAAGGTAAGCAGTCAGAAGCTGAGGAATGCCAGTGGGAGGCGTTAGCCATGAGAAGGCAGGTTCTGGGGGACGACCATCCATCTATTGGAGCGGCTTTCGGATGCATGGGATATATGGCATACATACAAGCGAATTTTTCCGAGTCTGAGAAGTACTACAGGAGGGAGCTCGCTATTTTGAGACAGGTCCATGGATGCTTCCATCCTTTTACACCATCGCCAATGGTTCCGCCGAAGGCTCTCCAAAGTTCTTGCGAATAAAAGCCACTGGCACCATCCCAATGGCAGTGCTCTGAAATTGCCTACATGGAGCTGGTGCTTCAAAGGCTCTCGAATCCTTACTGACCCCCCCTGGAACGCCTTCCCGACAAAGGGGTTATCTCCCCAGGAAATATATATAATGTAATGATGTATAATATGTTGCTGCACCAATAAGTACTGAAACGCAGATGAGACTGGACGCGGAGACAGCAGTGCCGAAGGTGCGTGGCGGCTCATATCCAGTTGCTTGTGGTTCTATCGTGGATGCATCCTATTGATGTGAGTTTAACAACACTAGTGGAGGACGGGAAGGTTTTGCGATTCCAGCAGCGATACCGCTTTGACACAAAGTTGCCACGTCATGGCCATCACGACATCATAAAATGTACTCCCAGACGATGGCATAAAAGCTTGCCCTATTATCTGTGCTGCAATCAATTATTGTCGAATGGCGTCATATGACGTGGACTCTTCACCAACGGAAGCAAAGGGGGGCCGCCAGCGGGGAGGGCACTGCTGGGAGAAACGGACGCCCGCGGCAGAGCTCGGGAAATGAAGCAGACCCCGCAGTTGGCAATGGGCATGCGCTCGGTGCGCTTCAGGATCGACAAATGCAAAGGTCTCGACAAATCAACAAATGTTCCGGTGCAGCGCGGGAGCTTGGAGCGCTTTGTGGATGAATTCGAGCCTGTGGTCCCAACGGAAGTTGCAAAAGTTGAGTTTTCTGGTCACTATAATCGGACGGCGGGCAGGCTGATATGTCATCCTGGTGCAGCCATTGGTTGAGAAAAGGCGAAAGCGGTACGATGGTTAATCGTGTGGCATACGCCTGTGCCTGGTGCACAATAGAGCAAAACAAGTAATCATCGAGCCAAAAGGAACACCATCACAATCAAGTCATTTTTGCAGCAAATCATCATTCTCGCAACACCAAGCTGCCCACACAAGTATCTGATAATCTCCGGACGGAACAGCGCGCAGCGGCATTTCCTGTGCTTCTGAAATTTTGTCGCCGGATGTGCGCACCAATCGGCAAAAAGTAGCTTGGTGAGCAGGGGTGCAAGCTTCTGAACGTGGACATCGCACCATTCCAGTGTCACACGAAAACCAACATTTTTCCGCCATAAGGGCTTCCCTTACACCACGCGGCGGAGACACGGTCATTGAGATTAACGACGCCGAATTCTACGTAGAAAAGAGCGCGCAGAAGAAATCAAGATAGAATTCTTAAAGAATATTTCCTAAAGGGTTGCTTCCGCATTAGCATCCAGGGAGATCCCAAACAGGTCCCAGGCACAGACAATCTTGGAATCCAACTGTCCTAAACCTTACGTGGGAAGCAGCGGGATTTAGGAAGGAAAGCGCGTTTAACGACGTCGTTGACGGAACTCACGCAGCCAATTCGGATATCGCAAGTGATCACTTGGGGGCATCCCTGGGAGTGTGCGGCATTCTGCCTTTAGCATCCAGAAGAGTGTGCTCGAGCTCTGAGGCAATGACTTCGCGGTCCTGTTGGGTGCTGGGGAACCCGCCCGCCCAGGAAGAACCACCGGTAGAAAACAGCCTGTTTGCGATGCCAGCTGCGATGCCATTTTGACACAAATTGATGCCATCACAGCCCCTTTTATGCCATCGCACTCACTGCGACGGTATCAATTTGTGTCAAAATGGCATCACAGCTAGCATCGCAAACATGGCGTTTTCTACCAGTGAACGGGTCTGTAAAGTTCACGAGCCAATTATTAGTGCCAAAGGGAAAGCGCATGTTGGAGGTTTATATGGACTCAAACTCAGCCTAAGCTGTAAGTAAGATGATATCTAGTGTTTTGGGCGAATTCTTTCTGAATCTGATGTTTGATGCAGACTTCGGTGCGCAATGCTGCGCCTGACGCAGCATTGTGTGGCATAGCGCAGGGCGAGCGTCTACCAGGCCATAATGCAATCGTCTGCACCTGAAGCAGTTGGACTATTGACTTTTGCTTAGATGAGCCCATCCACAGAGCATACCTTACAGAAGCAACTGTAAATAAAGGCACTTGGGAGCACACGCGAACAAGTCGACGCCAGTCAGGATCCAATGCGCTACAATAGAATGTTTTGAAAGTATCTATGATGTATTTGCAGCACGTTCTGAAGCACACGGACAGTACAAAGCCGTTCGATTCAGAAAGCAAGTAATACGTTGCTGCTTTGAAGATATCGACAAGATCAAATGTGCGAAGACCACAAAATGGGCTCGATTTAATTCTGAAAACTGATCCTATGTGTAATTCATCAAGTCCTTGGCCTATTGAATGTCGCTCTTCTGCTCGCGAATCTTGTCCAATTCTGTTATTGCTGCTGCAGCGTTCCCAGCGTTGTAGCCTGGGAGCCCTTTCTCTACTTCGAGACACGTTTCCAAGACATCCTCCGCTTCTACAAGCTTGTCCTGATTACGCAGTGCCAATCCAAGGTCGAACAGACTCCAAGCAGCCTCTGCGTGACGGCATCCATAGACTTTTTGGCGTATACTCAATTCCCTCCTATGGTACTGTTCAGCCTCGCAAAATCTCTCCTGCTGGGACATCAAACGTCCCAGCCATCGCAAGCTCGATGCAACACACGGGTGGCAGCGCCCCAGAGATTGTTCCCAAATGGTCAAGGCCCTCCAGTGGCAGTGCACAGCCTCGGGAAGCCTTCCTTGCTCGCCCAGCACAGTGGCGATGTTGTTTAAGCTCTCGCCAACATCGGGGTGCTCATCGCCCAGAACTCGTTTCCTCATAGCCAGTGCCTGGTAATGGTATTCTTCGGCTTCCGAGAGCCTGCCTTGACAAGAAATAGCCACCCCTACATTTGTGAGGCTCTCTGCAATAGCCGGGTGACCGTCAGAAGCCATCCGCTTTGCAATGGCCAGGGCTTTTCTGTGGTGCACCTCAGACTTTTGATAGCTATCGTATTCCCACATCACCATTCCCAGGCCACCCAAGCTCCGTGCAGCCTCCAAGTTGCCCTCGTCGTTCGTAATGTCCAGAGCTTCGGCGAAGCACCTTTCGGCACCGACCAAGTCCGACAGCTCATACATCACCATTCCCAGGTCGTTCAGGCTGTGTGCCACGCTAGGGTGCCGCCCTCCCAGCAGCCGTGTTTTCATCTCCACTGCTCGGTTGCAGTACTCTTTAGCCCTGAAGAAATGACCTTGCTTCAGCATCGCCGCTCCCAAATGACCGATGCTGGTTGCCACGCCCTGGCGGTAATTGCGCGCTTCGCAGATGTCCAATGCGCTTTGATGCAAGCTCGCTGCTTCGACGTATTTGCCAAGAGTCGCGAGACAACACCCCATGCAGTTTAAACTCCGCGCTACCAAGACGTGCTCATTACCTAACGCACCCACGCGAATATCTAAAGCTCTCTTGAAGACTTCCTTTGCCTCACGGTATTCCAGATTCTCTTCAAGATCAGCAGCTGAGGCCTCCATTGCCTCGGCCTCTTCAAGTTTCTCCTTAACGTCGGAAACCAGTGTTCTGATCTCCTCATCTTCACCCTGATCACCAACGGGCACGATTTACAAACAGCACATGGGACGCAAGCACTGCAACGCAACACAACCTGAGCCTGGGCAGGTCGCGTGTTGAAACGGACTAGACGAAATTAGTCCCACCTTAGACCCCGATGCAGGGAGCGTGGCCCCCCCCGTGGCTGTCATCCAGGACACCTGCGGCGCAACACCCACAGTTGTAGCTTTGACATGCGCCCGGGCGCCCCCAACGCTTCAGATTAGTAGTGCCTTTGAGCACTCACTCGTGCACGTCTCGTGTTGCATACATTTTCGGCATATTTTTTTGGATCCCATTGGTGTGGAAGCTGGGATGGAATTCGCCTTACAGAAGGACTCCCAATATCGGGTGGTCACTAACGGCCCCTCTAAACGTAGCAGTCTTCGCGAACAATTGCAGTTTCCTTGAGATGTGACCACCCAGGGTGACGCCACCAAATTCCCTTTCTGCCTTGTCGAGAACCTCGCACTTGGCAGCGGCCCTCCACTGGACACGCGCGCCTTAATTGCGCAGGAATTCCTGAGGAGGAACGATTTCAGGCGACGGAAAATCATAACCGTGAAATAATCCACCAGCAAAAAAGGGTGCGGAGACACGTCCGAAGCACAGAGGCGCGCGACGGAAAACCACCGCCCTCGCACGTATGCCGCGTTTCACTCCACCCCGCCGCACGCTCGTTTCGTGTTTCTTTTCTTCTTTCCGCATTTTGTTATATTTCGCGCATACTCTTTCCGCAACCCAACCCTGCACCGTGATGCACACGTGCACACGTCGATGCTGCACCGTCCCGCGTCCCGCGTGCATCCAGTCGCTGCCCAGAGCGCGCAGCCCCCCACACGCCAGCCCCGACACTGTCCCCCTTCCCGGTGTCGGCCCCGTCGCCGCCTTCCGCTGCGCCCGAGCCGGCCAGCGTCCGGATGGTCTCCCAAGCCAATCCTGCCAACCGGAAACGCGCACGGCAATGCCCGCGCGCCTCCGGTCCATACCGGCCGCCCGAGACGCCAGCCCCAGCAACGCGCCCGATGCGTGACAGGCCGACGCCTGATGCGCCCAGGCGGCCATCTCCGAAAGGGATGGCGGTCGAGCGAGCGCCAGGGTCACCGGCCAAACCCCCCCTCCTCGCCGCCGGCGCGACATTCGATACCGCGCATGCTGCATCGGGAGTTCTGGGGGGCACCGCCCCGCGGGCGGCACCAAAGGCGGACCTGGCATCTGCGGTGGGCGATCCCGAGACGCGCGGAATGGCGCGGCGTGGAATTAAGGCACCGATCTACTCGGGCGACGGAAAGCCCCCGACGGGCCAGGGACGGAGCGGGCGGTTGTGCCCCGGTCGCCTTCGCACCTGGTCCACCCTTTCCCGGGCGGTGATTGACCGTGGGCTGCTTGCGGCGCCTTCGCGCGCTCTGCGGCCCGCGCTCCTACCGGCGCGCTGACCTCCGTGGTGGTCGCCTCGACCGGCCAGCTCCAAACAGTCGCGGCGGTGGCTGTCAGATGACGCGGCGGGTGCCGCCAGGCAGCCGACTTGTGCACCCGGGCACCGCTGACGGTGCATACTGGCGGCACCGGTGGCTGTTGCCCCGCTTCCCTGTCCCTTCCGCGCCGCTTCGGAACAACTCCCCGCCGCGGTGCCGATTGTGGGCCAATGAAGCGGCTGGGCTGCCGTACAAAATGCCAGCGTGGCGGCCGTGCTCCGCAGCTCACGTCGCACCTTCGCTTATGTGCCGTGTTTGCACCACGCCCCGTTGTGTGGCCTGGTAGGTTTGTGGGGCGTTCGAACGGTGAATTCACCAGCAAAGGCACTCAGCAGAGCGTGCATGCGCAGCGGGCTGTTGCCCTGCAAGCGTTCCTGCACTGTGACGCCTTTGCGGCCAGCTGGTGGCGACAGCACACACAGCAGAACCACTGCACGCTTCTCGCGTGATCTCATGCCTGCGAAGCTTTTGTGATTTCATTACGCATCAACCAGGATCGAAAAATTGACTCCACGCTCACTATTTCCCCCCTCCCCTTCCCTCTCTCCTCTTTCGTAATCACCCCCCCACCCCATCCCCCCACCCCCCCAGCCAGAACCTTGTATTCTGCTCAAAGTTTCTGCCCACTAAAGCGCCGTGACCACGGGGCCGAATGCACAGGGCGACGTTGTCAACAATTCTACCTCAATGCCCCTTATGCCACTTGGGAGGCTTTGAATGGCAAGGTCATCCCTCAAAACACGCGACATATGGTTAGCGACTGTGTACTCCAGCAGATCGCGAACAACGAAAGGATTCGCTTCCTCCCCAAGAAGTAACGTCCAAGTCTGCGAGAGCCCCTCATGCGTCCCACCCGGGGCATCCGTCGTTGTCCCACCAATGCCGCCCCCTGACCCCAGCCCGGTCCCCCCTAACCCAAACCCAAGTCGCCATTCAGGCTTTCCGCCTCCATCCCTGCCATCCCTCCCCGGACGCCCTCCAGGCGCTGAGCAGGGATGGGTGCTGACATACCTGTCGTGGGCGCTCTCGCTATGACAGCAAAGAAGGGAGGTGAGGGAGGGCAGCCACAGCTGGATGTCTGCCCAGACCACACATGCTCGGTGGACACGATGTACACGGAAAGATCGTTTGAGTCTCTCGAGATGCCTGTACAGTTGTGATAAACGCAAGTAACTGTAGCGCTGCCATCGCATTCTGCATTTGGGGCCAAGTGCTTCCCGCGTGTCTGTATGCCAATCTCCACACCCCCAAGAGTCCCCATCCGCGGCCCGCTGGGAGCTTCCATCAGGTCTCTGGCACCTTGGCTCGCGTGCCATTACAAGAGCGCGGAAAGAAAACAAAGCTGAAGGCAGCCGTCTTCATAGCCCTGCCGATTTCTGTGGCCACATTCACAAATACGGCGGATATTTAGAAACGGGGCCCTCCGTGTCCTTGGATATGCGAATATGGCGTCCCTGGCTATGGCTAAGAGATGGCTCTATCTAGGATATGAGCGCCCGCACGCTGGATGCGCGTATCCAGGAAATGGAGGGATATGGCCGTATCCTGGATATGCATATCCAGAGTATGGCACCCATATCAGGATGTGAGACTATAAATTACTTTTTGCAAATGAGATGTTGGCGCCACGGTGCAGGGATCTGCACCCGCATCTATTGAGGCTAAGTCGTTTTGCTGGGAATTATCATTTCTTGAACACGTGAGAGAACTGACAAGGTCCGAAATGATGTCACCTGGTGCCTGTTTAATCAACAGGCAGCTTAGTTGTTATGTCACAAAGTTGCAAAGTTTTATTTGAGGAATTGGGTGTAAGAACAGCTTGCGTTGACATTGATAGTCGGTGCAGAAACACGTAAATGCCATTCCTTTAAGAGTGGTGCTCGAATGTATCCTGTACGCATAAAGATACAATAACAGGGCTGCATATATCGATTTGACTGCAGTGTTGTTGTCTTTGCCACTGGCTCTCTTCCAAAATGATGGATTGGAATTTGTTGCGGTGATTTACAAACTTCACACATTGCTCTGTGGAATTGAATATGGACGAAAAGTGCCGCCATAACACCCAGTGTCCATGGCAGACAGCCTGGCTCAGATATCGAACCACCACTTCAGATAACGAACTTAAGCTCACGGTGGTACTGGTTAGTAATGTCAATATCCACCATCAGAAACCCGCCATGCTTGTGATGTCAGCTGCGGCGCCATTTCGACACAAAGTGCTCCCATCAGAGCGATTAAAATGACATGGTAGCAGCTGCAATGGAATCAATTAGTGTCAAATAGCAGCGTAGTTGCCCTGCCAAGAATGTCGTTTTATACTAGCGATCACCCTGGAAGTTGACCTTGATCAGTCTCTATTAGGTGGTGCATTCTGCCGCATGGGCTTACAGCACCAAATGGTGCGTTGCTTCAGGTGGTAATGCTACTTTACGCCCGAATACACCAAGTTTCTGCCACGTATACAACAGTATTGGCATAGTGGTACTATAGTGACCAGCTGGTTGCGGAGGTTGGTCAGTTTGATCAAAACCAGCTCATGGGCTGCATCTGCGTCAAAGCAATGCAATAGAAATCAGGCCCCTCCCTACCATTTTCCTGCCACTTGAGTCTCGAATTCCATCCCTATAAAGAATGGCAGCTGCTTGGAAATTGCTCAATACAGTGCATTGCAAATCCTAGAGCATATCAATATGGAAGCCAGGTAGATCCGATTCTAGAAGGCCATAATTTGTGAAACAAATACAAAATGTTGCCATGGATATAACTGCGCTTTTATTTCAATCACACAATTAGGCATTTGAGCACATTGTGGCAGCCCACTAGCACAGTCTATGCAACCAATCACATTATTTACAATTTAGCAGACCCAGGACTCCGCTCCTTAATACTTCCTCCGTCCTAAATCAAATGAAACAACTTCTTGTGAGGCTGAATTTGCATGAAGTTCCCTCTCCTTTCTCTTAAAAACGCACCCACATAATCTACTATACATGTAATGCTTGCTGCCAGAATATCAGAGGGAATGATTAAGTGCACTGCATGTGGCAATGAATTGAACCTGCGTTACTCCAGTCCAGATTTTGGTCCCTCCCAGGGCATCTTCCGTCCGGGATGGCTCAATACACAAATGCAGCCCCTCTTCCTCGACTTCAGGGAACTGGAAGGATAGAGCTGCAGACCTTGTCCCGGCTCTGGCGCAACGATCGGCACCCATCGAGATGGACAACCGGCAGAAATGGCGCATGGCTGCCATCTCGCCATCACGGCTTGTAGAGCTCCCCCCACCGTCCACGGCGACGCAAGGACATATCTGGGATCTGCCATTGCCAGCAGGTCTCTTGGTGGCTAGAGACTAGCCGCGGAACTGCTGCGTGCACCCAACTCTCTCCGTTTGTTGCCTATCCCCAATTAATGGGGTGTTTGGCGCAAGGAGCACCTACCCACAAAAGGGTATCAATCACACCAAACATGACTGATGGAGGGTGTGGATGCTCTATCGGAGACCCCAGGTGGTGCATAATGGTGCTGTTGCGTTCGGCAAGGACAGCGTGCAAAATATTCGCAGCAGTCTATCAATCCAGCTTGAACGGCATTTGAAGTGCTCCTTGTGGCCTGTGCCGGCGATGTTTTCCCCACTGCGCAACGAATTGACATTCGCATCTCCAAATGTTTGGAAATTTGTGGCCAGTCAATTGCCAATTACAACGGCAACCACAACATGCTAAACAGAGATGACGACCTGTCACTTATTCATGAAACAAAAGTGCAGAGAGGGAATCTGGTGGCCGTGGTATTGCTTCTTTTGAAAAAGCCGCGGTTGTGAAGTTCGCCGATTTCTCGGCTTCCGATCCAAACCTGAAACGCTGAACGGGCTTTCGAATCCACGGCCACGATGGAAGATCGAGCGGCGCGGGACTCGGCTCCGTGGCCTCTGCACATGGAGAGGAACACCTCCGACCTGCAGCAACAGCGGCGGCCGCAGATATCACTACTGAAAAAGGGAACAAACAACACTTTTGCGAACATTTCATCAAAGTTGTGCACGCTAAGAACTCAAAAATAGCATAAACCCGTAAATTCGTACACATTTGAACACGCGTTATTTGGCCCTTTTTTCCTAGTGTATTCAATCTGTGCTGCGCTCCGACAGTCGCAAAGCGACCTGGTCGAGGGGCCATTTAGGCGCGCACGCCAGCCTAAGAAAATTTGGCCAGCGTTCGCTACATGCTCCAAGCGCGGGTTCCGTTTCCTGGCAGGGTACCGTTACCAGGAAAACTCCAACGGGCAGCACGTGACACGTCTCACACACCCGCTCCCGCTGAGTGCCGCAGCACTGTAGCTCCTGCGGTAACGTTTCCACGCACTCGTGTATGTACTCAGCTCACTCTCGTCGACTATCACCGGTTCCTCCCGTACTCCATGTCGTGGTAACGCCGCCCCGTACTTGGCAGGTCCAGACATACCACAATCCGTTACATAGCACCGTCAACCGCTTAAAACCGTACCAAACACGGGTGCCCATGTACCCATTGGTTACCCACGTCATTCGGGTTCCAGTAACACAGAAGCTTCGAGTCTGCAGCAGGGCTGCGTGGAAAGAGTGTCAGCGAGGTACAAGAGCTGATGGCTGCGCCCATCAGCTTGGATACACAAGGGGAATATCAGAAGATGAAAGAATCTCTTTGGCCATGCGCTTGTGGCAAATACAAGCAACCGAATTCGCAACAGCAGAAGGGGCTTGGCGGCGGCGGCGTCGCGGGAACTTCCACCCAAGTGACCATTGGTCCCACCGGATGGGTGATTCTCCCAAGTAACAACCAGTCATGGGACGGAGTTTCCTTGAATCGGGGCAAAGCACGCGTAGAACTGACACGAAAATACACTACGGCCACACGAGTGCGATGACATTTGACAATAATTCACCCCTACATGGCGAATCTGAACGCATCATAGTGACCATCAGTGCGTCAATTGGTGGCAAATGGGATTGTAGTTTCTACCACCAAAATGGTTTTCTGCTAGTTTAGCCAACGTTCGCCACTGCCGCTGGGCTCAGACGCATGAATCGTTTGGAAGCACGTCTCCGCAACTGCGCCGCAGCACCAGTGCTGCGCTGTCGGACCGACTGGAAACGGCGTCGTCAAAATGGAGCCCGCGCCGACCACAGTTAGGCGGCAGCAATTGGCATCAAAGGATGGGAAGGAGTTCCGGTGCCAATGTCGACCCTCTGCTAAGACTGGCAGAGGGTCAACATGGGCACCGGGGCTCCTCCCTAGGGAGGGGCTGACGGTCGGTCCACTTCGGGGGCGTGGCGCACGGCATGGAGCACCACGAGGATTGGGTGAGTCCATGTACCAAAGAACGAGCCCGAGATGGGCTAAAAAATGCGGCTTCCTCAGGACCATAGAGTATGGAAAACGCAGAAAATGATAAAAACAATGGACAGCAAAGACACCGGGTGAGTAATGATGAGAAAGAAAAAAGCGAAAATGGAAAGTGTCGTCGGGACACGTGCGGATTGCGACAGGCAGTGATTTCATGCTGTCAATTTTCCATGGCGCATCCCCGTCAATTATGTGTGATCGATGTCCAGCGGTAAGAGGACGTCCACAGTCTGTGTCGCTCCATGTCTGTGTGTCAATAGCAATGATATTGTAGCAAAGGGTATCGAAAATTTTCTGGCTGTGAGGGAAAAAATGTAAGTACTGAAAATGAGCGAGCCGCGATGAGAAACAACATGGTACATCTTGTACACAGAGACAAAGCAAACGTAGATACATGGTCAGAGGACTCATCCAGACCAAAGTTGTCCCAGGTTGGTGTCATGCCAACGATTGTATCAAACTCACTCGTGTACTGACTTTCAAGCAGTCTAACGCAACTCAACACCGTTGAACATAGACATAGCATCATTCTGGAAAAAAACGACTGTCACTAACAGAAATGTCTTGCAGTCTCCAAAACCAGAAGTTGATGGAACGCATGCAACCTTTCAACGACCTTATCCCCACAGTGGCACTCAGCTGACAATAGCAATGATTCCTGTGATTCAGAGTGCTGAGTATCAGAGAACAAACACTGCTCAATTGCCAAAAACAGCTTCAATCCGAGAACATTGGAAGACAAACTACACACTCAAATTCGTTGCCCGCTGCCCTTTGTGGAAATCCACTACCCATTTTTCGTATTCCCTTCTCGGCGATGAAAAAGTTCCGAAGTCCAAAGGAAAGCTGCTTCCAATGAATTCTGCGTGGTGCAGTCCATGCAGCTACCCTTAGGCGCCATAGTTTGTTGCGCCCAAAACTCTGTTCATTGGCTCGAGTCAAAGGGGCAGTTGCGCAGCACAACCCACGCCTTCCTCAGGAGATACATCTCCTTGCCACCGGGAATGTTGTGATCTTCCATGAAGATGTCCACTTTGTCTGTAGCTTCTTTCCAGAGCTGACGAAGGATTAAAGCGAGCGTTGCAAAAAACACCGCGATCAAGCCCACAGACACTGCTATCCTGCCCCAATCTGAGGACTCAGGGTCGTTGAACACAAGGCCAGCAAAGAAGAAGAGGATGGACGTGTAAAGCGACAGAGATTCCAAGGCGTTGAGTCCCAACAAGCTCTTGGCTCCCTCTGCCCCATCTACGTTCTCCACAAAAGGTGCATGCACGCTGTGGACTGCCAAGCTCAACAACAGAACCCCCATGGCGAGGACGGCCTGAAGGTTGGCTTTCAGCGAGTGCCCAAATATAGTGATGGCGAACAGCAGTGCCTTCCGGAGCAGGATCACGACTTCCCAGTACTGCCTTTTTGCACGGTAGGATGTGTAGAGAAATCCATAGGTAGGAGCACGAACTCTACCCTCTTTGTCACTGTTCGCTGTGAACACAATGAGCAGCCAAAGAGGCAGCCCAACGACTGCCAAGATCAGAGGAATCCCAGAAGTCAGCAGCAAAATTAGATGCCCTCCCTTGTAGCATTCCACGTCTGTGTGCTCCATCCAGTAAATTGATGTTGCAACGCCATCCGATTCACTCGAGTCGACACCGATGCACCTGAAAATCCTCAGGACGTTGGTGGTCATGTCAACGTAGGAAATGTACAGAACGGAAAAAGCGGTCACGACCCAACGGTGGGCGATGTAGGATCTATTGTCTTTGGGCAATCCTTTGCGACGACAGGCTATGGCCACCCAAAACAAGTTGATTGCTGTCATGAGCACAAAAGGCATCCAGCTGAAAATGGCAATCAGAATCAGGGGACGATGGTAAATGCTGCTTGAGGATAGCAAGCATCCCCATGACACATTCTTGTCGAAAACTGCGCCACCTGAACCTCCTGCCAGGAAATCTACAAAACCACAGGCATGTCTTCTTAGCCACTTTACATCTTACAGCAGTGCCAAGCTCATTCGCACCATTCAGTGCCAAGAACGCACGGAGACGTGGGCGCTCCAGAGCCAGCCAAAAGGCATGTGCCTGTCAGTTGCTTCTGCATCTACCAAAAAGGTGGGTTACCACGGAGGCCGTGCGGTAGGCCGACAAATTCCCATCAAGTTCTATAGCCCACTGTTGCGCGGCGTCTCTGGACTGTGCTGTGCCTCGGAGAGGGACAAAACTAGGATACGGATCACAACATGAAAGGGCGGGAGCCACAGGGCCTCCCATCTCCTGGTGCAGAAAAGACACAGCCCCCAACGACGTCGCCGAAAAGGGTCGTGAGGTTGGATGGGCGCCCGCAGCGTCGGCGGGATTGTTGTAAGGGAAGATGGGGGTGGGGGTGGGGGGCTCCAGGGTTGTCGGCGGCGTCGACAGGGCTCTCAGCTCTCCTACCGGCTCCACGAGCAACGGGGAGGCGACATCGCCAGCCTCCAGAAATGGGGAATTCCGGCAACGTCCCTCGAGGTTGGGACTCGGGAGTCCTGGTAACAAAGGGTCCGCCACCTCTCCCATTTCCTCGGCCAGTACCATGTTTCCCCATCGTTTTGATAGAAACCACAGCCCGACATGTTCGCATCGGTCGAGGCGAGAGGCACCCAGTCTTTGGCACGGTCTGCCTTGCGATTCGCTGGAATCGAAGGCTCGATTGCCACACCCGCGGAGCAATAATGCAATCGTTTTCCTTTCATATTGTCGCCCTGTACACCGTCTCAAACGCGGCTCCGAGCGTCGGCGCCTTGAAAAAGGTAGTTTTCTCAGCGGATCCACCTAGAACTTCCATTCTGAAGCACAGCAATTTCAGACGTAGCGGCGTATCGCCTATACCACGATTTGCGTGAGTACACAGAATCACGTGATGAATTAAAAAGAAACATATTGGCGGGGCCTATTTGCACTGTCCTGGCCCCCCAAAGATTCTTGCACGCCTCTCATCATTGTTTGTGGAGTGTCGGCGGCCGTTGGAAGTCAAAGGCGGATCTGCATGTTCTGGGCTACTGTCCCCACCTCGCTTTTTGCCACTCATTTATTCAACATTCGCGGGCGCGACCGCTGCCTACCACTTTGCGACGAATGGGTTTCCCTTCGAACAGCACGGCGTTGCGAGTTTGGGAAGCGCAGCCAAAGCGCTCTTGCTTGTAATTCCCATATCAAATTCAGGATATTGGCAGTGCTGGATACTCACATCTCGCTTCTGGATAGTACCCTCTACACTCACGAATACCAACGTGTTAATTTTCATGGGCTGGGCAATGGGATTACATGGCTAAGATTTATTGTAGAACCTACAGTGCGAATCATATGGGACACTTTTTGTGAGGATCGAGGAAATGCGCAACGTTAATGCGAGAAAAATCTACTGCTAGTGGACCAGAGATGCACTGATAAATAACACCGCCCATGAGGCAACAACTCTGTATTTCCAAAGGGTCAAAACATATCCAAGCTCGCATTGCGAATGTATTTGCGTTGCATTCTATCTGGACGCGTAATGGAGGAGATTCGTATGCAATCCTTACAATACCAAGGTACGCAGAGACTGTAGCAATCGTCATTCTTTGAATTTGTACTGTACCTGTGATGCCGAGTGCCCCAGAAACACTATTTGTCCATTTCACGTTGATCAGGAATCCAATGCTCAGAACCTGCAGAAAATTGAGGAGAATCTGCTGGCAGAGGCACAAGGACTCGATTAGGAACTGTTGGCACAATGCTGCAGCTGCATGGCGCGCGTAAGAATTAGGAAATGGCAATTGTGAACTGATATCTAGTGACATGAATGCAATGGAATTCATGTCCTTCGTTTGCTCTCCTGCATCATTTCGAGTACTTCCTCTGTATTGAATTAAATAGAATGCATTGTTTGAGGGCCGCATGTGTATCCTTCATATATCTTGAGCCCCTGACCCAAGCGTTACCAACAAATTGATTCCACGCCATCAAATTTGGTACAGTATAGACAAGTGGAGGTCATATGGCGGTGCGGTGAGACCTCATAAAACCAGTCGAAAGTTGCCAATTCCCATGCGTGCATCACACACGCCCCAAGCGGCTCCTTGACCAGTTCGCTTTGCAAGAAACGGTGCGCGGCACAGAGTAGATGCTTGGGGCCGCTGTTGTAACTGCAGATCAGAGCTGGCCGCTGTTGCAGCTGCAGATCAGAGCTGTCCGTCACCAAATTTATGGACAGCAGAACCGATGTCTGTTTGATCGTTGATCGCGCCAGTGGGTTTGATATCTCAATGAGAATTTCAGTTCCTGATCAGGAACCCGGAAAACGGAGAACTCCACAGTCACGGCGTTTTGAAGAGGGATCATCGCCACGGGCAAAGTGGCCGTATGTGCTAAGGACGCTCCAGATCCTTTAGAAGAATGCGATTGTCTCCTCGCTGAAAAGCATCAAGAAAATCGTTGGAAATGGCTGTGTCAAGCACACGCCACGAGGAATATTTTGGGAGCCATTCATGCCACTTTCAAAGCCGCTGCTGCAACAACACTCCATGCAAGCACATGAAGTTTCTGATGGAGCATCCACACCACTCATTGCCGCGTTTCGGTGGTTAATGTCGTTTGTGAGGAAGAGTCACGCTAGCAGAAAAATGACAGAATAACACTTTTTTGCGAACACGTATATATGCATTTCGTCAGTGTTCTGCATGGTGAAAACACGAAATGAACACAAACCTGTAAGCATTGTGCTCGATTGAGCACGTGTTATTTGGCCTTTTTTTTGAATGTCGCTCACACCAAGGGTGCCGTTATTTGGAAGTTGCAACAGTGAGATCTTGGGTCACGAAGTTGCATTCCCGCTTCTCTTGAGACGCCAGGAGATTTGCTAGCAGCGTAAAATCTCTAATGTGTCCTTGCATTGCCGCAAATCACCAATAGCGAGATGCACGGCCACGCGCCAGTCTGCCATTGTCCATGGCGATGCGTGCTGATAGTTGTGCAAGAGCCTGAACGTGGTCGGTCACAGCCCTACCTTTCCGCCACCACAATGATAGGGACAAAAATGGCCAAATAACGCGTGTTGAAAAGTGTGCAAAGCTTACAGTACGGGTTATTTTTGTGTGTTTCAGCGTGCAGAACGCTGAAAAAATGCATACATATGTGTTCGCAGGAAGTATTGTCTGTTCCCTTTTTGCTAGTGGAAAGTACAGGGATTGGTTCCCAACTGTTGGTTGCAGCTTCCTGGAACCCATTATTTGGCGGGTGCGGATACACTGGGAAGGGTCAAGTTCTGAACGGAGTAGCACAGATTCAGTACGCCGTATTCACTCGGCATTAGTAGGCGAGTATTGGACCCCCAAACGAACGGTGGGTATTATGAGTGGGTCATGTGTACTAACGTGTTTTGGACCCCTGATCCCAAAGAGTAGACAAGAGACCGTGAAATGCCCCCAAAATGCGCAAAAATGGTAATATTATTGCGGGATGTTGTCAGCCTCTTCATGGGAGCCGGCGGCCTTGACTTAGGGCTGCACCAGGCAGGTGGTGGTGACGGGCGATGGGGGCCAACAGTACTTCGCAGGAATGCTCGAGGCGTGTTTGCCCCTGCAATGCGAAGAACGAGTACTGACATGGATCTCGACTCGCTGGGGTGGCACGCTGCGAAGATGGGCTGAACACGCGGCGCTTTCCTGGGTTGATGGCGGCTGGGAAGGCTGGCGGGATTTGCGATTGGACTGGTGGCCTGGTGGCAGTGGGATGTGCCTTCGCAGCGTTTTGCCAGCCGTTTTTCCAGTGGGTGTCTCACAAGGGCAGCAGTCCCGACCAGCGCCGTCGCCTGCCCATTGCTGGCGCTGAGCCTGGGGCGCTCTTGGCACGCGCCAGGCCGGAACCTGGTCTGGCCGGCCGGAGAGTAGGTCAAATCAATCCATAGACCAAGGCGGCTTTAATTTCTCCACCGCTTTTCTTCGATGGAGCCCCGCAGCGTTAGTTGCTGCCCTGCAATCCTGCGCGGAGAGCTCCAACGGCGGCCAGTCGACCACGCAGCCTTTCGCAGTCCCCCTTCCAACTCTCCCTCGACAGCATCCAACCCGACCCGATCGTCCCCGTCAATGAGCGAATCGTAGGGAATGCGGTTCGGTCCAGACTATGCAACGCGGTACAACGGCAGCCGCCACTTTCCCTTGCCACTATCCGTGCCTTGGCTCGTTTCTGTCTATCTTTTGGGGTGAATACTAATACCGGATCATGGATACTGACGTGGCTTCGACCCCCCAAAGTGAAGTGGATAGTAATAGGAAGGTCCTACTAATACCGGGTAAACAAGGTATTCCTGAATGCGTAGATCTCATTCGTTCCTTGTGATTTTGGGCATCAATGGATAGACGCGTTGTAGATGTAGTGGTTGCATTTTCATGAAAAGCAAACGAGAGCTCAAGACAAATGCGGGCTTCAAACAGCAGTTTCATTCAATTCGAGGCAGAGGCTTTATGGCGTAATGAATGCACATATTATGAATGACATCTAACTCCTGGGAGCACATACACGATTGTGCCAAGCCTGATATAGTTAAGCAGAGCATTATCATAATTTCACATCTTTCAGGTATGGGACAGCCTCCGGAAATAACTCGTCGTCGCAAGTATGCCAGGTGAACAAGAGACGCGCTGCACCACAACTCACTAGTAAAAAGCCGGTCAGATGACACAGTCCTGATACGGTTTGCTCAAAATCCCACTGTGTACTTTCGGCAACGTGGTCTCAAAGCAACACAGTTAGTACACGCATTGACACAGTTTCAACCGTGTACCCTAAGACAACTGTGCAGACTACACGGTTTCCTGGGATATGCGGTTGAAACTGTGTCAATGTGTGTACCAGATGTCTACTTCTGGGAACAAATTTGCCAAAAGTACACAGTTGGGTTCTGAGCAGACCGTGTCAGAACTGTGTCATTTGGCCTGTTTTTTTATTGGTGACTCATACCTCCGGAAATGCAGTTTCTTGCAGTTCCGAACTTTGCAAATTTCGTATTATTCAAACATGCCAGTCTTCTATGCAGATTGGACCATATTGTTTGACATTGGCACTCCAGAACTCAATTATGGGGGCCACCAGAATTACATAACAAAGAAAACACACAAACAAATCACTGTGGACATAATGGAAGAAAATCGCATTAACCACTTATACACACAATGTGCAAAGAAGCTCTGTAGCTTGCCTTGAGCACTTCAGACATGGAGTCCCTTCTTTTGTCCTCATGCACAGAGTCTCTGTCGATTGCCGTGGACGTGGAAGCATCAAAAAGTTGAGCTCTCTCAAGGTTTGTTTCTTTCGCATCATTGTCAGTCTCTGCGACCTGGGCACATTGATATAAATCAGCAATAAAAAAATGAAATGCAGTACAGCAGCACGAGTTGATGTGGGCCAGAAAAGCTTGCCAAGGGCATTTTAAGTTTGCAGGCAAGCTTGCTGCTGTTGCATTTTGAAGTGTTCGAGTGGCCGGAGGCCCGTCTACCCACTCAGCGCCCCAATAGCATTGATGCTGGTCAGGTTGTCCTGAGCCCTGAAGGAGAGTCCATCGTGGGATGCACAGGCGGCATTTGTGGAAGACTGAAATGCATTCCCTACCGCCTGGCTATCATTCCAGAACTGTATCCCAAAAAGCCACTGTGTCCAGCCTTTCCCATGGCAATTGCATTGCTGGCTGCAAGGACTACCAGCAACTACGGCAAACAATGCCCTTCTGGCTGCCATTCCATTGGATGGCACTGATCTTCTTCCCACCATCACCCACTTGACCCTATCGCCTGGGTGCACCAGACCCCTACCATTACCCCTTGCAACAGTTTGCAATGGAGATCCTCATCATACAGGACTGGCAGCACCCTTTCCATCTGCACCTATTGCTCACCCTCTCCCCACTCAGTGTTTGTCTGCTACAGTCCCCAACACCCTCCAACATGTCTTGGTTCAATCCAATACCTGCCACCTCTGCCTTGTTTGCCCCTGCTCATGATTCCCCCCCTCTTTTCCTTGTACTCACACACAAGCCAACTTCCAACCACACCAGACCGCTCTGTGGCACGGCAGAGTTGGGAAAATGACTCAAAATAGCATTGCTTTCATGGACAAAAATCGTTGTTGATGGTGCACCTGGGCTGCTCGCACAGTCAGCAGGTTTGTTATTTACAGTGCAAACACTTGCAAATTATGACGTTTTCCGACCAAAAAGGTTTTACGTTTTTATGCAGAAACAAGCGTAGAGCAGTGTTAAAGTGATCTCTGTGTACATAAAGAAGTGAGTACAGAAAACGACCTTTTGCTAGATGGCGCCATTGCCTTTGCTGAAAGGTAAGTGGGCACCATGTTACTGGTGCTCTAGGAGGAGGAGGACTGGCCGTTGTTTGGTATATCACCATGTAAGCTGGATGTCCTGGCAAGGGGTAAATACATGAATATGAGTGCAAACACGACCATTCTCTGTTTATGTTTTTTGGCGCAAAAGAAACATAAAAGCAACAGCGATGCCTTAAACATAAGTAGCAAGCCTGGCAGTCAGTGTTGTATTGTCTGGACAACATCATAGAAAAATGATGCAAGCACACATTTCAATCTTCCAGAAAAGCTTGCAAACATGTGATCTGACAGCAGTGATGTGCAGCCCTGGCAAAGTTTGCATATATGCACAAGTGTTCGAGAAGGCTCCACCCGGTCAGTTGTGGATGATGGTATCAATTATTTGGGCAATCGATCAGCTGCACCAGGTATCATTCTCGAATACCAGGCAGCAAGCTCTTGAGGACATTACTAAATCTAGGCTTACAATGCTCGAGGCAGATACGTTGCTGTCTTCCTGGCCATCATTGGCCACGTTACTGGCCAGCTCCAGCTCAACATTCCTTATGGGATTGTACCCTGAAGCGCTTCTCTCTGCAGTCAGATGGCTACGCCGAACGCGTAGGCCTCCCGAGCGAGACATCGGAAGATCTGCACAAGGAACCAATTTTGAGCCTAAGGGTAGTGCACTAGGAAAAAAGGCAGGCCAGATGACACAGTCCTGACACGGTCTGCTCAAAATCCAACTGTGTACTTTCGGCAAATGTGGTCCCCAAACCACATAGTTAATACACAAATTGACGCAGTTCAACCAAATACTCTCAAAAAACTGTGTAGAACACCGGGGCACACGGTTAAAATTATGTCAATGTGTGTACTAAGTACGTGGCTTTGGGACAACATTTGCCGAAAGTGCGCAGTTGGATTTTGAGCGTATTGCGTCAGGACTGTGTCATTTGGCCTATTTTTTTACTAGTGGCCTGGAATTTGACAATGGGGTAATTTTGTAGCAGCATTTGCCGTTGGAAGAGGATCAGGACTTGCATATGCAGAGAGCTCAAACATGCTTTGTTTCCTCAGGCATTCAAAATCCCCCTCTTCGGGTTACCTTACTGCATAAGAACACAGTGTCAACAGGCACTTGGGAACGCAATTGAGCTGCAATATCAAATACCGCAGTACATATAATACAGCAGACGGATCAACAGTATTGGGCCAAAATGTACACGCTTTCGAGTTTTGGAACCATCAGCCATTCTGCAAGGTTTTCCTCAAGGTGTTGTGCAGGACTTCATGGGCAAGCTGGAAACCAACAATTTGGTTGAGCTTCCTCTGGTTGACAGGAATAAACGTTCATGAGCCTCCGATTGCCTTTTCATTTACCTGTGGCTTCCAGAGTTTGGTTTGCATTTGCTTCCAGATTTACACTGGTGAGGTGTTCTCGAAGAAAGCGGAGGAGAGTCTGCAAGCAGAGCACACGGTCACTGCAACTGCAGGCGGGACACAGCTGCCCAAAGGGGATTACTGCGGTTGCAGTTGTTGGTGGATTTCAGGCATTTGCAAACGCGATGAGCAACGAGCCAGTGGGCGCTTGTTGCTGCAGGCAGTGTCACAAAATCTGCTTGCAATGTGCACATCTGAAGTGGCTTAGATATTATGTGCATGAATTTGCAAAAAAATGTTTAAGGAGAAAGCAACCTTTCCCCTTAACGATGGGTTTAAAACTTTAGGGGCGTGGTTGGGCCCCATTAAGTTAAGGATTCATGGAATGTGAGACATACAAGTTCCTTTTAAAGTCATTCATTACATGTCTGTTCCTTACAACGGGAAGCCTTTTGGAATGGGCTGTCAATTCTTAACCCGACGTTCCCCCTATCTTCCACGTCCTAAAACTAAAAAACATCTCTACCGCTGGGTCCCCCCCCCAGCCCCTCGTGAGCGGCCACCGGGCCCAGTGGTCCGGCGATCGGACCCCCCCCCCCTGACCCCGCGGCCACCTGGCGATCCGGTGCGGCCACCCCGGGCGAGTCCCTAACGCGTTCGCGCGAAAAGAAAAGACGCTCGGTCGAGTGACCGCCTGTAACGTTAGAAAAGTCTGACACCCCCCCGCGCCCCCCTCCTTCCTTGCTGAAAGCCGAGTAACCTCCTAGGAGAAGGGAGGAGAGGTCATGTTGTTCGCTAAGTCGGGAGTCCGCGGTTCTCGTCACTCGGTCCTCACCTCCCGCCTGGCTCGCTAGCTCCGAAGTCCACCGTTGGCTGAGGAAAGGTAGACGCTTGGGCGCGAATGGCTCCGCCATTTGTGGCACTAGAACTCTGTGGAAACCGTCGGTAACCTTACCGAGCTGCCTTCGATGATGATCTCGAGAAAAGTCGGTGGGAGCAAACTAGGACTCATGGGCCGGTGGGCTCGAGTCAGAAGAGGAAGGCGTCCCAGGGAAAGGGTCATCAAGTGCTTGCTGAAGGGCCTGGCGGATGGCTTGTGCCTTGGCTGGTGAGAAGATGGGGAGGGGCCCGAGAATGGGACGGCACAAAGGTGGGGGGGAGGACGGACGTGTGGCGGGGGATGCTAAGGGTGCGAGCGGCGAACGCGGCTGGGGACGGTGGCGATTGCAAGAGCGGGCGACGCGACGCGTGGTGCTGCGCGGCAGAGGGGTTCCGTCGGAGGCCCAAGAAATGTTCTCGCGCTCCTCCAATTGCGGGTTATTGCAAATGCGGTCGATCAGCTCCGGGGCCTGGCGGCGCGGAGAGACGGGAGGGAGCACAGGAGGGGTGGGAAGAAATGCGGCGGCTGGGGGAAGGCGGGCTTCGGCAGTTTAGGGCGAACGGGGGGAGAGGCGACGAGGCAAGAGCGATGGGGGAATGACCGTCAAGGGCCCTGGGTGGGGTCGGGGGATCAATGCACGCAGCGGTGGATAATCCGCGCAGTGTGTTGTGACGCTGAACGTGGTGATTGCCCTTGACCAGTGGCGGAGGCATAGAGAACTGTAGGCCTCCGCGCCCCCGATCCAGCCAGCGTGGGCGAGAAACCATGTGCGGACGGTCAACGGGGCTGGAGCGCAACAGAGTGAACACTGCGCCGTTAATTTCGTGGCCTCCGCGGCCAATGGCGCGAGGGCAGCAATGCTTTTGAAAGGGCGCCCCTCCGAGTCTGCGTCTAATCCCGCGACCACAACGTTCTTGTTATGATCGAACAGGGCAGTCCGTACAAAGTTTGAAAGATGCATGCTACGGAACATGTGGGCCTCGTCGACTGCGACGAGGGAAGCCTCGTCATAAGCGCGTGCCTGTGCCACCGACAGGCTGGCTAGGATTGGCCGGTCCACTGGAAAGGGGACGGCGAGACATTCGTCGCCCGAATGGGAAGTTATGGCGGGCCTGCCTCTGAGTTTGTAGCGGTTGTCGATCGCCGGTTTCGCTGCAAAAAGGAGCAACGCTGGCGGCTGTGCGCATGCAGCTTAGCGAGGAGCCAAGTGGTTTTGCCCGCGAACATGGGTCCGAAGACGACCGCTAGCGTAGCGGTGTTGGAGCGAGGAGCGGCTGGGATCGAATGGTCCTCCATGAGAACCGGTGTTGCGGGTGGGAGGGCGGGAAACGGAAAGTGGATCACGGGCTCGACCTGGCAGATGGGAGCTGAGCTCGACCAGGGCCTCGGGAGCGCCAAGTGCTCGACACTTGTGGGCTCGCTTTGTGCACGCGCGCGGTGCTGTGCTCTCTCGTCCTTAAATAGCCGGGGTGGCCCTTTCCATGGGTTCCCGGCATGTGTGGTGTGGCCTTTCCTTGCACACTGTGTCGTGATTTAGTAAGGGCCTAGACGGCCCCCCATCTGCTCCGTAGGTACCCTGAAGCCATCCGTCATGGCCCCTCCTTAGTCCGTGCTGGCCGTGGCGGACCCGAGGGGACCACCTGGTCCCTTTTGCGCATGTAAAGTGTTTTGTTTGCTTGGCGCACGGGCCAGGGGTTGAACCAGGCGTCGGTTAGTCAGCGGGGGGTAGACCTAAGCGCCAGCTGACTTCTCCTCACGGGATTCTGGCCGCGGGTGGCCGAGTGTACGGCAGGCTGACGGAAGAGCCCGCTTGGCGTGTACACCGCCTTGTTGGCACACTCAACGCGGGTCTGTGAGTACCGCGGCACTCGTGGCCTGTTCTACCCCCTGTGTGCCTTGCGACGGCGCAGTCGGCGCTAAGTTTATTGATTGCGCTCTCTCGCGATCGGCGCTTGATGCCTGCGCGAGCACTGCTTCGTTTTCGCGCGATTGCCTCCGCTCGATCATGCCCAACGCCTCCTGGGCAGACAAATGGGGGATGATCCGGGTTAGGGT
Organism: Ostreobium quekettii; assembly: GCA_905146915.1. Taxonomy (NCBI): domain Eukaryota; kingdom Viridiplantae; phylum Chlorophyta; class Ulvophyceae; order Bryopsidales; family Ostreobiaceae; genus Ostreobium; species Ostreobium quekettii. The sequence goes on along the minus strand of CAJHUC010000476.1, from coordinate 30,835 downwards.
CTGGCGGGGCCCTCCCGGGTTGACCGCTTTCCCCCACTTGGAGACGTTCCCTAGGTTAGCGAGAAGTGGCTCCACTGGCAGACTTGGAACGGCATCCGATACATCCCACCCTCTCCTCGGCCCACAAGGTTGTTAAACCCGCTTCATATAAACACAATGCTTAGCTCTCCTCTTTGCATGCATGTGGCAATTCTTCCCGTGTCAACGCTGCTACGAACGAATCTCGTCGACAATACTTATTCTGTCTTGCAGCGCGAGCAGCCAAGTTCACAGTCCCATGCAGTTTGGTTAAAGCGATATGCCTGCCAATTTCGCACTGCACTGCTGGGCGTGCCAGGGTGTTGATGGAGGTAAATTAGGTAGTTCCGGCAAAAGTAATTGCAAGCGCCAAAGAATCGATAACACCAATGCGCATGCATGCAGAAAGTGCTTGAGTGCTTTCGACTTGTGTTATGCAGGATCTATGAGCCTTGCCTTTACTGCGTTAGACAAGGAGATTTTCCTCTGGTTCTCTGATGCAGCCTCCCTTCTTACGGATGGAGACGCAGCGAGGTCGACAATGTGGCCTCCCTCAGTGTTGTCGACTCTCATGGAAGCATTTTCCTCACAGACCTGAACATGCTGCACGAAGTTTAGTCCTTCAATTGCGGTAGAACGACATAACGCAGCAAATCTAGCGTTTCTGAATGTTGTGCTAGATCAACTTCATCGGCGGAAGTGTTCCTGCTTTCTTCTGCATTTGCGCATTCAATGTTGGCCTTTTAGACCGACGAAGTTATGACCTCATTTGTTTGCTTGTTTGGGAATGCCATGTGACCAGGTCATCTACAACCTGGAACGCATTATTGAATTTGCAGTGGAGGTACAATATCCTTCGATGTCGCCCAATTTCCGCGTGGCAGGAGGCTGCAGCGTCGCAGGCCCCTGGGCTGCGGCGTCGGTCGGGAAACTGGGAGCCCACCAGCCACCTCAGCGACAGCCCCCACTGGTAGAAAACGTCATGTTTGCGATGCCAGCTGGGATGCCATTTTGACGCAAATTGATGCCATCACAGTGAGTGCGATGGCACAAAAGCGGCTGTGATGGCATCAATTTGTGTCAAATGGCATCACAATTGGCATCACAAACAGGCTCTTTTCTACTGGTGCCCACACCCCTATGGAGAAATTTCGCCAGCGCCTCTCACGCACAGGTGTCACACCACCTCCTATCTGCAGCCTCGAAGGAGATTGCAACATTCCTTATGGTGAAATGTGGAGAGGGCAGCAACCAGGCGCACAATATGTGTTGTTTCGCCTGCGACGAATTTCGAGTTGATCTTGTGCTTTCGCTCTGTCTTGGTTTGCAATAAATGGAAATCATTTCTGTGTGCCATTGACGTGACAATTTCATTTTTTCCATCCATCAATAGGCACAAGGGCCCCAATCTGCGTCGAAGCGGCCCAATTTCTGCATCGCACCGAGGTGCAATATTTTAGTAGTCGGGGCATAACCCTTGGCTGTGGAATGTTGGATCCTGCCAAGGCTGCCGCCAGACCCATCGACCCGCGAGGGGCCAGAAATCGGCCGACGCCGACTAGATGCCAACTTCATAGAAGGAGCTCTGAAATTTCCAGAACCCCAGGTATCTTGCAAAGCGAACCACGTAGTTTCAACGAACACCGCTGCCTATGTGGCAAAGCAGTGCAGAGCGATGTGAGAACGGTCCATTGCCTTGGCGCTGCATGGACCGAGCAGAATCGTTGTGGTCTCGCGAATCGCCTGCCTTGCAGGTTGATTCATGGACCAGCTCCCATCGCTCGGGAATCCTATGCCACAGGGGCGCCACAAACTCCTGAACACTACTGTGAAATTTTGCAGAGCAAAGGAACTCTGCAAGAGCAACATTACTGCGTCATGGCTCAAGTTCAGGCTGTTCCATGTTGAGACAAGAAAAGCTATCCTTACCATCAATCGTCTTCATATTGATACACAAATGCCACAGAGTGTTTGCCTAAAGCCTGCGAGACGCTATGCAACACTATGGATTCCAACAGGTGACCGCATAATTACTATACTGATGGGTCCCCAACCCTTCTCCAAACGCGTGAATTATGCAATTGCAGGCTGGAACGTGCGCCAATGTTCTAACCTGCGATAGCAATAATAAGGGTGTCGCCGCATGAGCACACAACCAGCTGTAAACATCATCGCCCTGGGTTGGAAGCGCTGACCTGCTGAACTTTCTAGTCAGAGCTGGAGCGCGATATGTGGCCAAACGGGATGCAATTGAATGGAGCAATGCAATTGAAGGTTAACATATCATACATATTACATCATTCCGCTTTGCAACACATTGTTTGGCATTTTTTGTGAAGCATCCATGAAGACTGTAGTTGTGAAGTTCGCCGATTTCTCGGCTTCCAATCCGAATCTGAAATGCTCGGTGGGTTGTTGAATCCATGGTTGCGATCGATGATCGAGTAGTATGGAACTCGGTTCCATGGCATGTGCGCTTTGAGAGGAGTGCCTCCGGCCTGTAGCCAAGCGATGGCCGTAGACATCCACTCTGCGCTGTGCACTAACAGCCACAAACCGACTTGGGCGAGGGGCCGTTTGTTTATTTTTGGAGGATTGTCCAATACCTATCAATACCGGCTATGGAGGGGTGGAGTGGACATGAAGGTCGTGAAGTGGCACGAATGGCCATGAAATCCCGGGCCCTCAAAAGTCATGAAGGGTCACAAGGCTATAAAAGCAATGAAGGGTTGTGAAGGGCATGAAGGGCCACAAAGGGCACGAAGGGCCATAAAGGGCACGAAGGGCCATAAAGGGCACGAAGGGCCATAAAGGGCATGAAGGGCCATAAAGGACATGAAGGGCCATAAAGGGCATGAAGGGCCGTAAAAGGCATGAAGGGCCGTGAGGGCCACAAAGGGCCGTGAGGGCCATAAAGCACCGTAAGGGCCATGAAGAGCCATAAGGGTTATGAAGGTCTGTAAGGGCCATGAAGGGCCCTAAAGGCCATAAAGGGCTTACAATGGTCATGAAGGGTATGAAGGGTCACAAGGGTCATGAAGACTGTGAAGGCTATGAAGGGCATAAAGGTCATGAAGGGCCGTAAAGGCCATGAATAGCTTACAAGGGCCACAAAGGGTATGAAGTGTCACAAGGGTCATGAAGGCCGTTAAGGCCATAAACAGCATAAGTGCCATGTATAAAGGTCATGACGAGCTGAAAAGGCCATGAAGGGCTGCAAGGGCCATGAAGGGCCATAAAGGCTATGAAGGGCTGTAAAGGCCATGAAGGCCCGTATAAGTCATGAAGGGCCAAAAACGCCATGACGGCTTGCAAAGGCCATAAAGGCTATGAAGGATCATAAAGGGCATGAAGGTCATGAAGGTCATCAAGGTCATGAAGGTTGTGAAGGCAGTGAGGCCAGGCAGTGAAGGCAGTGAAAGCAGTGAAGGCAATGGAGGCAGTGCAGGCAGTGTAGGCAGTGCAGGCAGTGAAGGAATGTAGTGAAGGCAGTGAATGCAGTGAAGTTGTAAGCAATGATAACCCTTTCTGGCTTCATGGCCCTTTGTGGCCTTTATGGCCCCTTTGGCCTTCATAGTCCTTCATGGCCCTTTCTAGCCTTCAAAGCCCTTTATGGCTCCATGGCCCTTCGCAGCCTTCAAAGCCCTTTATGGCTCCATGGCCCTTCGCAGCCTTCAAAGCCCTTTATGGCTTCATGGCCCTTCGTGGCCTTCACAGCCCGTCACAGCCTTCATGGCCTTCATGGCCTCCATAGCCCTTCATGGCTTCATGGCCCTTCATGGCCTTCATGACCCCTCATGGTCTTCGTGGCCCTTCGCGGCCTTCATGGCCCTTCGTAGCCTTCATAGCCCTGCTCTTCATGATTTCATGGCTCTTCATAGCCTTCATGGCTTTTTGCGGCCTACATGACCTTCGTGGCCTTCGTGGCCTTCATGGCCCTTTGTGGCCTTCATGTTCGCTCATGGTAGTTCATGGCCCTTCGTGGCCTTGATAGCCCTTCATGGTTTTATGGCCCTTTGTGGCCTGCATAGCCCTGCCCTTTATGGCTTCATGGCCTTTCGTGGTCTACATGGCCTTCGTGGCCTTCATGGCCCTGCCCTTTATGCCTTCATGGCCCTTTGTGGCCTTCACGGCCCTTTATGGCCTTGATGGACCTTCGTGGCCTTTACGGTCCTTCATGGATTTATGGCCCTTCGTGGCTTTCATGGCCCCCCGTGGCTTTATGGCCTTCATGACCCTTCATGGCCTTTTGGGGCCTTTATGACCTCTCATGGCCCTCAATGACCCTTTGTGGCCTTCATCTCCGCTCCACCCCTTCATAACCGGTAATGATAGGTATCGGACTTTTTTTTGGGGGGGGGGGAGCCGCCAGCGCTAGAAAATGTTTTTTTCAATGGTGTGAGTTCAGCCATTTAACCATACTTATCCGTTTTATACAAAATTTGATAGCATGCAATATATTGATGGGAGCCCTGTGGCCAAGTTTTAAGGGAAAAATACAAGTGATTGTTGCAGACGTGGCTTCCCAAACATGCTTTTGATTTAATTTGAAACAGAGGAAGTCATACAGAAAAGAGAAAATAGAGATATTAACATGAACATGACGTATATTTAAAATCCTTATACTTGGGATGTCTTGGACATGTTGGTGCCTGTTTCTAGACACAGAAATGATTGCCAATATTTCTACCTTATATATTTCAAAACTTCTGTCCAGAATTGGCTTCTTCAACCAGGCATATTACAGCCCTCCTTTATTGGCCATAAATGCACAATGTTTATGCACACGCCAGTGAGGAGTACCATTTTTGTGTAAATTTTGATGCTGCAATAAGGTCAAGTTGGGCACTGAGAGCTGTATTTATATCTTGGTCATAAGATAGCAAGGGATGCAGGGGCAAGCTTATTTAAACTGGAGGCTCAATGAATTTCGCGCTCAGCCAAGGCTCGACCTAGTCCAAATTAAGGTTCAATCCTACAGTCAACTCCAATGACCTAATTGCTAAGCAATATAAGAAATCATGGGTAAAATATCGAGAGAGACTCACCGGACCCATCTCATAAAATGAAGGGTGTCGGAAATTTGTGCTCTATACGGTTGAATTGGGATGAACCTAAATTTGGTATAGATTTGCCTCGATTTGAATTAGGTCGAATCTTCATGCGACTGGAGTAGTTTGAGCCCAAGTCTATACTAGGTTTTCTTCTGCTGGGCATGGCTTAGTTTGAGTTTTGGTTTGGGCTAGGTGAAATGTAGTCACTCCATAGCAATCTGCTGCTATTTTACTCAAGCTTGCATACAGAAAGAGTGTGCAAATTTTAAGTGCAACTGAAGTTTGCATGGAATATGAGTGTCGAATTCTGCCTAGCCTGTTTGTTGCATGGTCTAGAATTCGATATCTTGAAACCAGCTAATGCAAAATGTATTACCTTGTGCCAAACTAACAGGAAACGAATTGGTAGGGTATATGACCACTGGCACTGACATGGTATCACTTTTCCACATGTCCAAATGATGACAAGTCGCTGACCTCATTGCTCTCAGCTGCATCGGTGGGTTTCCCCGTTGGTGCCAAATCAATTGTTCCTTGAGGAGACTGCTCGGCATCAGCTCCATCTCCCAAAGAGTGCTGACAGAGCTGGCCTCTACCAGTGCGTCTTTCACTGGCAGTATGCCTGATTGTAGCCAAAAGTTTGGGACCCCTTTTCAACCCTGCTCTTTGCTTTGTTGCCTCAGCTTTGAGATAGGACACTGCTGTGTTCAGCACAAGGGCAGCAAGTGCTAATGTCCAAAGAATGGAGGCAATGGCAATCAAAATATCCTTTGCCAAATTTTCACAATGATGGCAGATACTTTCTGATGAGGCCTTGGCATAGCTAACATCACAAGCTCCACACAGGACACCATGATACCCCTGCAACAAAATAGCAGGCCCATTGCTGGTTCAGTCAGGCAATCCTTGTCGTGGCTCCCTTTCACCAGATGCAAGCTCACGTGATGCACATATTCTAAATGAACTTCGGCAGTGTTCAAATTCTGCAATGTAAATTAGTGCTTTCTGACATCTCATGCCAATGACTACTCTTGCAATTGTGGATAAGAGCACTCCCATTCTTGACGAAAAGCACACACTGATTTCTTCTGTTGCATCCTGGTTTCTGCCACATTTGTGTTCCCTAATGCATCACATGGTTTGCTGCTACTTGGTGGCAAATTAAAAGGGCTGACATGGCCAAAGCCTCTTCTAAAATGTGTCTGCTGAAGTCGTGTCATGGCAACAATAGCTTTTGCTGTCAAACTCTTGTTTCATACTAATTCTTGCTTATTCAGGTACCAACAATGCCAGAAAGGGAGCTGGTTGTCATGAAAATTGTCGTCTTGAACGCAGTCCAAAAGATCATTGATGAATTGTCAGTATTGGGCCAATGACAGCACTTTGTTTTGCAGCAACTGTACATCTGATGATAATAAGGTATCTTGCCTCAATTACTTATGATTCAGGTGTCTCTGATTATCAGGATAATCTGAAATTTTATGCAACTGTCATTAGATTAAAAGGCAACTAAGTATTACTTCTGGACAAGAGTGATAACTGTGGTGTGCCCTGCAATCAAGAGTCATGTTCGCATGTTCAGCCATTGTAGTGCATTCGGCAAGGGGTGGATATCTCAAGGATCTTTGAATCTAGACTCACGAGTGCATCCAGGGTGATTTTCATTGCAACAAGTCCAAGTGATATGGCAAAGTATTTGCCATTCATGCTAATGAGACAGGGGATGCAATCCATTGTACTTCAGAGGACCTCAAGCATCAGGGCCATTCCATGTAACTTTTGCTAGCTCGGTCATTCATAGGTTGCCTTATTGGAGCTCAGACATAACGGGCATATTCATACCTTATCGCAGGTAAGATTCGCAATGTCAAAAACAGGGGCAAAAGGCATTGGGTAAAGAAGTACCTCAGTGCATTGCTGGTATTCTGTGCCATTGGAAAACAGCACGCTTCCATTGAAATGTGCATTGAATGCACTGGCCATCAAACTGCTGTCCCTGTCTTCTCGTTCACAAGCTTGTTTCTGTATGCACTCGTGGATTTGGTCTGACTTTGATGTAGAATGCCAAAACCCTCGATCTGGTGTGATTGTTGATGGTCCACACTGTGCGTTGTCTGGGCAACGTTTACAATTATGCAGCGGGGCAAAACTGTATGTTCCATTTGAGCACTGAGCACATCCAAAACCATCGTTGATCTCGAACTCCCCTGGCAAGCATCCTCGCACTTCAACTCCAATCACGATGCTCTGGAGCGTGCTGGAACCAAACGAGACTGTCAAGTTGTGTACCTGTGAGACCCTTGCTGTCAATCGAACTGTGCTGATGCTTGTTGCTGCCATTGCGCCAGTGATCAACTGACCCGATAGGCTGACATTGGGATCTTTAGATTCAATTTTGATCTGCAGATCTGACTGTCCATGCACAGGTTTGCCAAAAGGGTCAAGTAGCTTGACAACGAATGGCTGCAAGTCATCTCCGCTCGTGTGGTTCTTGATATGAAACACTCCATCATCAACACCACAGTTGGAGCCATTTCCTCCACAAATGACTGCACGTTCAGCAGCCATGGCTGCCACATTTCCTCCTTCTGGCTGCTTTGCAACATTGCCAATCCAAGCTGGGCAAGTATTGGGAGCATTTCCCGTGCTTCCCATTGCGGACCTGGTGACTTTAATGACACCTGGTCGTTGTAAAACTCGAAGCAATCCTGACCCATTTGTTTTGACGTCTTCTTCTGTATTCAAGGGAAGATCACATGAAATTTCCATTGCGTCACGAGCATTGGTGAAATAAGCGCCACCAGCATTTGCTGCAGAATTGTTAGCAAGACGAGATTCCGCCACAGACAAGAAATTTCTGCCGGTGTGAATGGCATCCCCCTCCATGACAAAATAGAGTGCCCCTGCAGAGCCACAGGCCTATTTGGCATCGCGATCTCCAGATGCAAACAGTCATGCTGAAATATAATATACCATAGCTTCAATAGCATTCTGTCGTCCAACATCACCTGATGAGACATGCAATTCTTGGTGCACACGTGTTGTTATCCAGAACTTTACCAAGTCAGTGCAGATGAAAACGCAAACTGCACTATTGGGCAGGAAAAGTGCAAAAGTGAATTCAGTTTAAAACAGGCTTTTCAGCGCGTGTGAATATGACCTAAAGGCAAATGGTGAGGAGGTAGGCATGCAAAATTGCTTTTCTGTAGTCCGCATACATGGCTCAGTGCAACGCAGAAGTTGAATTGCAACGCACGCATGTGTGCCTTGTCATTTTGTGTGCAAACCTTGAATCCATATTTCAATTCCCTTACCTCCAACTGCGGCGCTGTTGCCATCCATGGTGCAGTTCCCAATCCGCCCCACCACTCCAAATAGGAAACTTCCCTCAGATGGAGCTTTGACATAAAGCCCACCACCATTTCCTGTGGCAATATTTTGTGACACGCAAGAACCTGTGATGTCAACAACTGCATAATCTGCATACACTGCCCCACCATTCAGTGCCCTGCTTAACTCTATTGAGATGTTTCTTGCATGAAACACTGACTGATCAAAGAGATACACAGCACCTCCAAGGCCACCATCATTGCGGACGCTGTTGCTGATGAATGTGCAATTAAGGCATCCCACCCTTCCTGTCTTCACATGCCAAGCTCCGCCGGAATCGTTGCCAACGTTGTGCAAAAATTCAGAATCCTCAAAGAAAACGGCATCTTCATTGTTGTTTGCACCATTCTGTGCAGTAAGGGATACGCTCTGAGGCGATATTCCTATTGTCTTGGGGCCAGAGAATGTGTGAAAATACAGTGCGCCACCTTCAGCTGCAGAATTACCAAGGAATTGCAAGCCTGTTCCATTCACATAATCGATGCGATCTTCAAACAGGATGGGGATCGTATTTCCATCCAACAGAATGTATAGTGCACCGCCGCTTGTGCCTTTATTGTGCAGGAAGTCGACAAATTCCAAGGATACCAGCGCAGCCAGTACAACTGCAACAGCGCCACCATTTCTGGCAGTGTTGTCTTTGAATATGACCGATGTCATGCTGCAGGTCAGTCTCCCACTCTCTTGTGGCGCTACGGAATCCCGCTTGGTCGAAACGATAGATCCCAAAAACACTGCTCCACCCCAAAGCTCGTTGCCTGTGACAACCCCATTCTCACTGAAATTTGTGTCTCTGATGGCAACATGGCATGGCCTGCCTTCATCTTTTGGTGCCTGAGTAGAATCAGGACTGGAATGAGTACTCTTCATCAACATTGGCATATTTCACAACGAAATGCCCAATGTTTTTCTTACTTTAATCAAAGAGTACAAAAAGGCGCATCTTGTGGTTTCATGACTTTATACCTGGGAAACCGACCAATAATTTCCAGTGCACTACTTTGTGGGTATTATTAAGGGACCCCTTAGAGCCAGTTGAAATGTAGGGCAGATGGTAGTGTGGCATTTTCGCAGACAAAGGTTTCAACAGCACAGTGAGCCACCTCATAATCGACAAAGCCTGCTTCGCCCGGCACTTTAAAAAATTGCAACATTTCTGCATAGCTAATCATTAAAAGAAGCAAGCATTTATAGACGCTTTTTCTGAAAATGGACATCAAAATCAGAAGGCAATCCCGCATCCAAGATTTTCTACTGGGAATGAGTTTTGGAAACCAGAAGAATTATCCTGACGGCAGATGCACTCGTAGATTGCTGGCTGCCATTGCCGCACGCTGCTGCCAAATCCTGTTTCCCAGCTTTGCCCAAGTTTCGTACTAATACTGCGTATCAGTTTCGTACTATACTGCCTATCCATTTATCTCTCTGTCTATCTGGGCCCCTTCGCGCTCGATGGCCCTGCCACATTGCCCGACGCCTTCGCCTGGGATGATCGCCGTTGTGGCACCCAAGCGGCGGCCGCTGGGAAGCGCTGCGCTGCGTTTTTTTGGCAGCATTTGGACTCCAGACGACCAAGTTCTCGGTTTTGGCGTCAGAATCTGCAAAGGAGGTGGCGATTCTTTGGACGCCTCGCCGTGTTCGGGTTGCGCCCGTGTGTGGATGGGTGCGAGGCCCTCTCTGCGGGTGCGAGGGGCCCTCGAGGCCCCATTTTACTGCTTGGCTAGTGTCGCTCATTTTGGAGGGGTGGCGGCGTGAAAGATGACGGCCCATGAGTCATATGGCGCGAACAACATGGCCAGCGCTCTGTGAACGCCGGCTGCGGGGTGGCTTGAGGTGCGGTGCCAGGCGCGGGACGACCTGTATCGGGACCGGCTTCGCTTGCTCATCCTTTTGCTGCACGACGCGGTGGATTTTAAGGATGGGCAGAAGGCGCTGGGGTTCGCGGCCTCCCGCGCTTTGGATGCTGGCAAGGTCCAGCTGTTGAAGGACAGTGGAAGGCGGTGTTTGGTTCCGCCGGTGCCGTGGGGAAGCGCTACCCGCCGAAGGCCTTGCACATGGATGTGGCGGGCGGGATCAACGACGACCTGGTTGCGAGTCGGGAGTTTGGACCCCGCGTACGGCCGGTGGAAGTGGAGGCTGATGACGCACCAATTCTGAAGGGGGGCCAGGCTGGGCACCCCGCTGCTGTCTCCCACGCGGACGGCGAGCTCTTCCAGTCACCGCGCACCAACCCCGCCATGACCGCGCCGGCCAGCGTCATTCAGAAGATTGGCGCAAAAATAGGGCATTTAGTCGCACCTGAAGTCGCAATGAAGCACCGATTGTGCCAAACGCTGGAGATGGAGAGAAGGTTGGACGATGAGATTGGTGGATGTTTTGCATGCACTTCATAGCGCGAGGGGCCTGCTGCTTCGCGCGCCCTTTGTGATGGCAGACACACATTCCTGCAGGACCTTCTATGCCCTTGTCGCTCCACAGCAATACCACCTCCCATCAGCTTCCACCGCCACGTGCGTAGCCTGATGGGAATGAGGCGCAGGACCGCAGGTCGCGCGACAGGCCTGAAGATACGCGCTTCAAAGTTTTGGCGTCATTTACTCAGGGAAAGCGCTATACTGCTATATTTTCACGTTGTCCAAGAGGGAAATAGCGTCGCGTTGTTTTAGCAAAGCGATGGATATGTCATTGGATTCAAGAGGCCGCGCCATTCCCACACGAGTGTGGTAAAGTGCCTGAAGCGGAGGAAATGCCCGTCAAAGCTTTTGAAATGTCTGCGGTTCCAGAAACATCAGAAAGACTGTCCGTGGCGCCTAACCTGAGTGGACATGAACACTCGTGGGTGAGGGAGGAGAGAACGGGACACAGGAAAGAGAAGCTTGATCGGAGGAGGTGGCGACAATATGGTGTAGTCTAGTGGTCTACGTATAAGGGGAATTCAACGTTTGCTGAGCCATTTCTAGATGGCAACGTCGAGCCCGTAACAAGCGAGATGGATAAGCGCTGGCCGTGCACAGAGCCACCAAAATCATCTTTGAACGTGTGGATCGGTTGTGGTCCACGGATGGAGTGGCCGAAATCTATGGAGGAGGCAGGGCAAGCGACCGCATGGACAACGGGAATGGCCAAGGGCGCGTGCACCCAGCTGTGGGTGCAGATGAAATGTTCAAAGTGAGGTACGGGATGAGAGTACAGGGTGCTTCTTGAGTGGCCGAACTGCGCCAGTGGTGCTTGGAGCTGGCTGGCAAACCAGCCAAAGCGAACAGAGCAAAGTGCACATTGGCGCGTCACCCGTTGCCCCCAATGATTGGCGACGTGGATGCGTGCTGGAAGATACGCTGGTTGCTGAACTGAACAAACCAGCAATAGCACCTGCCAGGCAATGCTATGCGCCCTTGGTGTTCTGCAATGCAAGCCGGGTGAACCAGTGGCTTTCCAGGCATGCAGACAGTGCTGCTACCACTGCGTTGCTTGCTGAACTGAACAAACCAGCAATAGCACCTGGCAGGCGACGCTATGCGCCCTTGGTGTTCTGCAATGCAACCCAGGTGACTCAGTGGCTTTCCAGACACGCAAAACAATGTTGCTACCACGAATTGGCAGTGACCACCAGCTCGACCCAGCTTGAGCACAAACCGAAATGGATGTAGAGGGAAGTAGTGCTGTGGCCGCGAAATTGCCATCTTATAAAATCGAGACTGGTATCATGTAGACCTCATGCAGTTTTTATCTGAGATAAGCTTCTTGATACGGCAGATTCAGCATGTCTACCAGCTCCTTGGCTATTTGTGCTGCCGCTGATTATCTACAGCTCTTGCTCATTTGCATTGAGTTATTCGCTTTGGCGAGTATTTCAGCACGTGACTCGGGAAAGGCTCCCTACTACATTGCAATTATCTGAAAAGCAGAGTATGTTTACTTTTTAATATAAAATATTGGAGGTGATAGGCAGGCACCGCTCACAAAGGAAATCTGGACAACAATCAAGAAATTGAACATCCACATTTTAAGCAGTGGTGGAAGTTCGGCATTTGGGGTTGTACGGATCTCTCGCTGCAAGAAAGGCATTACCTCTCAGCATGGTGCTTGTCCATATATGCCACAATGCTGATGACGCTCTTTTGGCGTCATTCTAAATTGCAATGATTGCATGGCCTTTTGCACTGAAAAATTTTGCATAAATCGTGATAGTTATTTGGATATTCCAATCAACCACAGCACTTCGGGTAGTTGATTATTAGGGTAGTTGATATAAAAACCAGTTGTGTGTCATTGCGTTCAAGAAAAACCACTCGTTAAGTTATGGCAGTAATAGTGGTGCTTTGCATTGATTTACAAGGACATTGGGATGTGTCTGCATCAAGAAACATGCTCCTTATCCATTTCGATTTTTATTGTGCTCTTCAAGCCAGATATTTCAGTTCATTTGGTTATCCAAGCCACTACGTCATTTGCCTTCACCTTGTGTTGCACGCAGACACCATAAAACGTACATAACTTTTGCAAACACCCCACTGACACGTGATCTTCACAAGATAGGTACTCACGTGCACAAAAATTGCTCCACCGGTAGCCACGGCTCTGTTGCTTTTGAAGATGCATGTATTTACCTCCAATAATCGACCACCCTGTAGTTCGTGCATTGTGAAAATGACAGAAATCAAATCAGCATCGGTGACTGAAACACAACGTGGATTTGCAAGGGTAGATCATGCATTACGAGTATTTACAGATGACCAATGATCGCTATCATCACGTTTTCGAAGAAACATTGCAAAGCTCTATGTTCTAACATAGGGATTTGTCCGTTGGTTTGTGCCTGCATTGCAGTTACGCTATTCTGATAATTGAATTTTAAGGCATTTCACAAATGCAAGGCCGGAGCCCCGCGCATTGGACACATGGCGCTCCTGGAGGACCAACCCTGCCCACGGGCCACCCACATTCGATTTCGAATGTTTGGGAATGACAATATTTTGAAATTTGGATACGATTTTGTCAGGCAAACAAGTGGCAGGGTGTGTTAAATCCCCACAACCCGATTCCCGTACCACTCATTAGCGGTCAGATGGTGGTCGATAATGCAACAAAAATATGTATTCAATTCGTTTTGGTTTTGTCATTCCTACGAAAGGATTTTCGATTTGAAACATTCTTGTAAGAATCAATGAACCAAAACAGTCTAGGGTGCGTTTTCGACTTATCCATCTGCCTCAATCTTGTGTTGTTATGGACCTCCAGGGATCCCTAACGCTACCGTCCTAAGCAGCAAATTTTGCTTTGTTATTGGTGTTCAAGGCATTTGCAAGTTCATAGGGATTTTATGGGATTTTGTGGATTGTCTCCCGACAAGCTTGTAATTGTCAGTTAGCATTGGCAATGAAATTCACCGGTGGGGTATGTTGTCTATCAGAATTGGATGCAACATGATGCACAACGATATGGCCATCCCTGCTGCGTAGCAATTGGCATATCCTGGCGTTGGGCTCAGGTCCGTTCATTGGGGAGCCGGTCTGGCGCCTTAGCAGATCCGCCTGGATCTCAGAACGGGCGTTCACATTCGTGCGTGGAAATGCCGCTTTTCCCAAGACGGTCTCCACGCCCACCAAACCATGCAAAGGCAGTCAGAGCACCTCAATCTTTTAGAAGGCGCCCAATGACCTATGTGGCCCATCGCCACTACTGCTACCATGGATGGTAGTGGCACCTGTTTGAACACCGCTTTAATGCCCATGTTGTGCTCCAATGCACATCAACCGATCCATAACTCAATGTGATTGGGAAAGAATTTTGTTTTCTTTGCAGAGATCATCAATGACGGGAGGGCTCATCTTGGCCGTCAGAATTGGTTAAGATCCAATCGACACGGATCTAGTTGCTTGAAAATTACTGGGGTTTCTACCTTGGGAAGATTGCTTTGGTGCCTTAGCTGGGCTTTCCTTCTTTGTTATTTCAACACGCCACTAGAATAGCGCCTAAAGCAATGCAATTCTCCCAATTGGCGATCCAAAATCGCCGATTTTCCAACCAAAGGCGGCCTTCACGCTCGCCAGGCTGTGCAAGGCTAGGTAGAGCACTTTGAGGAGGTAAGTGTTGTATTTGCAGTTTAGGATGGCACCGAATGACCTTTGTACCCAATTGCCACATTTTCAAAAATTTTCAACCACTCGCACTCTAGCCAATACCACCAGCACCCCTACCAACTAGCATGTCCGAGCTGATACTCCAAAAGGCAGCCCAACTGAAGCATCATTTTTCCTGCCAAGGAAGATTGAGGTGACTTTGTTGGGTGCCAGATTACCGTTTCGGAGCTGGCGATTTTAAAACCACCACCAATGTGGACAGGCCAGTTTTGAATTAGATGGCTGGTGGGATTGAAAGCCAGCGTTTTCCGCCCTCAGGCTCCCTTTGTCAAGCAGCCGCTGCTAGCAGCAAGCACGCAAGCGAGCAGCTTGTTTTTTAGCTATTCAGTTGGCGATTTGGATGAGCGTTTGGCAGCTAATGGTCGATTCCTGGCTGGGTGGTTGCTACCAATCGTGGGTGCTTATCTGCATGGTTGCCACTTCACCACCCGTGAGGTTGAGGACGGCGATCGCCAATCGGCCACAACTTTTGGCGGGGTTGGTTGGCGAACTGTGATGGTCTGGACCTTTGCTACGTGCGTTGGAGATGGTGGGTTTGAATGGATCTCAAGCGATGTACATCACAAAAATGGGGGAGCAGCAAGTTAGGCTTTTTTTGCAGCATCCATTTGCAAGTCTATTGTTCACTGAGGTGAAGCATATAATTTGCAGATGCGCTTGGATTTTCATATGATCTCGTCAATCAAATTCATGGGTGGGCATATTGCCCATCAGATTCGACTGAAACCTGATGGACAACAATCTGGGCATCTCAGAAGCTTGGAAACTAACACGAGTACTGCATTCAGGTCTCAGCACTGGGGATCCATCTGTGCGCCCTAGCTGCGGTTGTTCTCTCACTTCCCTTCCACCCACCCCAAAAAATGCACATTCTCTCAAGGCAGCATTTATTCCCACCAAGCCGCCCAAAGGTGCATAGAGCGCGTCTCAGAGCCGGCTTTGAACGATACGTGAAGATGATCGTGATGTTGGCAGTCAAAAATTTGATGTTGAGCATCCAGTTTACAATTTGCCTTGCTTCCATCACCCCACCTGCATGCAAAAGAACTTCTAAAGCTGTTGCCATTGTCTAGCAAGGCTGCGCCAGGTCACTTGTGCAAAACAAAGATGATATTGGTTTTTGCCTATGAAATCTAGGCTATACTCGTTTGGTGCCAGATCGCCGTAGAAGAATTGACAATTTCCAGATGGCCATTAACATGTCCCCGCTAGCTTTCGATTTGGGTGTCTTGCAGAGACCCTTATTCCCAACACCCTTTCTCACCAGGCGGCTGCCACCAGCGCAGGGGCAGCCCCTCTGTCGGCTTTTCAGTCCGCGATTTGGATCGGCCATTTGGCCTCTGGTGGACGATTCCTGGCTGCAGGACTGCTGCCAGCTGTGGGGGTAGATCTGCGATTGGTTGGCACGTAAGCCCCGCTCAAGGCTGTGGGCGGCGATTGCTGATCGGCCCCGTTGTTGGTGGGCGGAGAAGGGGGGCCGCAGGATAGCGATCTGTGATAGTTTGCACGATTGCTGCCAGCACTGGAGGCATTAGGTGCTTTGTTGTTTGGCCCTGTGCATTGCCTTGCAACCTTGGTGCTACTCGTCCGGCCCGCCAATAGGCACCTGGAAGTTTGATTGGACGAAGTGGCTGGCGCAGTGGCTGTCCTCAACCGCAGGCCACGAATAATTTGTGTGTGCAGCACAACCCATATGGGTTGCAGCCTGTGCTGCTTGCTCGTTTCCTCAAGGCACACAACAATCAACTCCCAAGTTGTGGGGAACACAGGTCTCATAGAGACCAGTGCTGCAGGCCATTATTTAACTGCATGTGTGGTGCAGACCCGATGCCATAAGTTGCCGTTGACATTAATGACGTTGGGAAATTGTACAATCGGCAGACTTAGTAACAGGGTTATTAACCATCCCATTTTGCCGTTAGAATGGCAAAATCCCACGTCACCAACTGCGTGATGTGACGCTACCACACTGAGTGGCGTTGGACAGCAGACGTTCACTGGCAACGGCGCTCTATGGCAGTTCCAATGGCACTCGACAGTATGTCCGACATTGGGGTTGACATGTCCGCCCAGCACACCTCCGGTAAATGGGCAAAGGGGAGGCCCTTTAAAGCGTATGCTTTAAGTACAACAAGGCCAGTCCAAGTAGCCTACACGTAGTTTTGCGGTGGCCTCACATGCAGACATGATGCGCCCTTGATGGTCTGGAAGCCGGCGAGTGTCTGGGGATGCTCACTTGCAACGCACATGTGGACACGCTTTCTGGCAACAGCATGTGTGAGCTCGTCCTGGCCACACGCTGTTGCTCACGATGAAAGGGCGAGGGAATGCAGAGGAGGCGAGGGAATGGCACCAGAAGAGCGGGGAGGCGCATAGAAAGCGTGGGGGAGGGGCGAACAGCCGTTTGGAGCCAACAACCGGGGCTCAATCGGCGATGGAATCGGCGATTGATACCTAATTCTGGTGAGGCCAGATCGAGAGGCGTAGGGGAGGCATGGGGAAGGCGGGGGAGATGCGTTCAAAGGGCCAGTGAGGCACAGCAAGGCAGGGGACGCGTGTGAGTGTCAGCGTCCCACCTCCAAACCCCACTCCTGCGTCGTGAAATGGGGGTTCAAGGGGTGAGGCGTGGGCCCTGCTCCCTGGCCCTGACCACTTTGATTATTAAGCACTAGTGGTGTCAATTGGTGGGCAAGAATCACTGCGCCCATGAGCATGGGGCCCATTCGAGGCATCGTGGAAATGGTGGGTGTTGGCGCCCATTTGCCCCCATTCTCACGACGCCCAAACGTTGCCAATTCCTGGTAACCGCAGCCACCAATCGAGGCACCCATGGGTAGCGGAAGTGGGCGCCCGTGAGGCACCGTTCCCATCGAATATTTGATGTGTGATGGGTGCTAATTACTGCCACCCACGGCTTCCAATCGAGACACCTAGGGATGGCCAGAGTGGGCGCCCATCAGGTGCCTTTTTTTCTGGCGAATTTGATGCCTAATGGGCATCAATTCCTGCAATTCACGGCTGCTGCCAATCGAGGCGCCCAGGGATGGAGTGAGCGGGCGCCCACGACTGGCCGAAGTCGCCAGAGGGGGGATCTTCTTTCAATTGTCTTGTCC
This sequence comes from Ostreobium quekettii, assembly GCA_905146915.1. Lineage (NCBI taxonomy): Eukaryota > Viridiplantae > Chlorophyta > Ulvophyceae > Bryopsidales > Ostreobiaceae > Ostreobium > Ostreobium quekettii. Next base: position 13,120 of record CAJHUC010000476.1, on the reverse strand, counting down.
CACTTGGGGCCCAATGAGCACAGGCGCTGGCTTCCACTGAGGCTTTACCCGCTCTCCTATCCAGCAAGCAATACCACCCGCTGCTAAAGCACAGCAATCTCCGGCACCTCTCCAAGAAGACACGGCATCCAATGGCGCCTGGCCAATGGGGCCGGCAAGCGATGGCAAAAAGCTGGTCCATATGGCGCCAAATGACGTGATGTTAAAACCCGCACCACAAAAATATACCGTTTTTGCCAACTCCACACAAATAGTGATATTGAGTGGTCAAAGAAATCCAAAATTTGTATCAACAGCGCCCGGCGGCATTCCAAATCCAGTGCTGACCTCCAGGTCTCGCCTGCCTCGTTGGTCGTCTAGCTGCTGCTCCCCCTCCCATTTGCGATTTTGGCTCCCAATTGTAGCTGCTCGCTATTGCAGATATCAGTTTCTGTCACAGAGGGGTCGCTGGGTGACGGGTGTGGCCATGTATCCCATTCGACCACCGCCTGTGGCATTGCAAATCCAGGCTGATTGCAAACTCTCGATGGCGCCCAAGCGCCATGGCAGCAGGTTGAGAGTTGACCAGGTCAACTCTATTGATTGCACATGCCAGGTGAGGCACTGCCTAGTGGCAGCTGTGAGCCCACAGGCTTGTACGCTGTTACAACTCTGAGCTCTTACTGGATACAGCGACCGGCAATTACCAGCCCCTCCCAAGCCTCTCTCCCCTCCTGCCATATGCTCACATGCGCTTTGATTGCTGCAAGTGCCTTGGGATTGTTGCCCACAACAAACTACTCGGTTTCTCACTGTGGCCTCTTGCTCGCACAGCTGGGGTCAGCCATTCCCCTGTCGCTATTTGCCCATTCTTTGGGATGGTCCAGAGGCGCAAACGCCCAAGCGCAGTGCTTTATGTGGTAGTGCAGTTGAGTCACATGAAATGTTGCCTCTGTTTCGGAAGTATTGTCTGATTCCCCATGATATGGATCCCCATTATATGCAATCAGCATGGTAAATCAAAAATTCAGGGCATTTTGAAAAGCGCCCTTGCCCACTGTTGCACATTCCCTGAGTTCCCCATGCTGTTGGGTTTGCCTAATCCCTCCATGTTTCATTGTGTATCCATTTCGTCCAAGCTCCTCAAGCACCTGTGCACAACAAACAGGCACTACCACACTTGCTCTAAGCTTTTCTGCATCATGCTATTCATGTGCTCCCTCGACAGCTCCTGCCATCTCATCCATGCTATTCAATCATGTCCCCAAAAATTGTTTTCGGCGATCAAAAGAACCCAAGGTAATTGATGTTCAAATCAGGGGGATTGCGCTGGCTGGATAATCAGGCCAATCAATCAGCCCTCCATATGCCCAGTTTCCTAAAGGGCTTCCAAATTTCCTTTCCCCATGTGGGGCCTAACCCCATCCTGTGCAACCAACATCTGCCTGTTTTGTATCCATGGCACCTTTGTCTGGAATGCCGGCAAGAGCTTCCCAGTATACCAATATTGATACCAAGCAAAGTCTATGGTGTTGTCCAACTAATATTTTTCCCCTTTTGGTGGTATCTACTACTTTTTCTGCCGCCTTCTCTTTGGACACATGCCAGATTCTAGTCAGACTCGATGGGAAGACTCTTTCCATTCAATTGATGGACTGGATCCGGGCTAGCATTTGCCAGAATGAAAATTGCGATGGGAATGCGGCTCTTGTGTGGGAATATGACAACACAATCCAACATTTCCTTGGGGAACTCACACGCATGCTCGCCGTTCACCATCAAATCAAACCAAGCTTGAACATAGGTATGGATTGAATTCAGTGCAGAATCGTACACCATCCTTCTCTCGTTGGTCTTGTTCACTACAAAACACCAATCTAGCGAACATCTGCTTGGGATTCAGCGATGGTTTGATCTACTGCCGTTTTCACTCTGCCCCAATCCTTTCAAGGCACTTGCAAACTGTAGCTTTGCTTGCTTCAATGCCGAAATTCTCCATTTTGGGATAATCTGCCTCATTGTCTCCCAGTGATTCCTCTCGTTCACCACTACCAAGGCTGTTTCCTTGGTCTGTTTCAGGAGGCAAGACCGTCCTGACTTTGGCTCGTCTCCAATGCCATTGCACCGATCCACCTGTTCCATTGCTCCAGACCACCACCACTTGCCGCCATCAGAGGCGTGTTTTTCGTTACACATTTGGGCCAGGACATCCCCCTCGCACATTGGATGGTATGCTACATTGATCTATGCCATGACATCATGTTGACGCATCCATGTAAGGAAGAGACAAACAAACAAACAAACAGACCACCACCTCTTCGCGGTCTTCGTTGAAACTCCGAATTGAGCTATGAACCCCGGCGCCTTTGCATACACAATGCGGTCGCTACAGGCGTCCATTGCAAGCGTGCGCCTGATGATCAAGGCATAGCGCTCCTGCAGTGGCAGCTCAGCCGATTCCGCCCTTCTAGGCAGGAGAGACATTCTTGCCATGGCAGCGACAAGCTGCCTGCAACGTTTGAAGCCCTGCCTCGGCACGTTGGAGCATAACTCGGCAACTACTGGTCCGTTTGTGACGTTCAAGTTCGCTATGGACAACATTCTCATACAAGCGCCTCAAATCCGTTTATCTTGGCTTTTCGGACTCGTGCGTTTTTGACATTCGTTTTCGTGAAAACGAATTCGAACAATGTTTTTGAGACGGATGTAGCATATTTCTGGTGAGAGACCGGGTTAACGTGGCACTTCCGGCAACAATATTGACATGTGTTATGTGTTGCTCTCCAATACCCACAATGGGATTGCTGAAATGTTTGTCAGTCGTTAAAAGAATTTCTCAGAATTGTATTGCTGTCAATCATACCTCGGCGGCGACAGCATCAATGCATTATTGTGCATGCATGGCAAACAACCATGGTATCTCCCCTACCCACAGATACCATCCGTTTTCCCTTGTATTCCTTAAGGCCCACGATTTTTCGTGCTTTGCGCAGATACCTGAGGATATGCGCTTGCTGTGCTGAATGCACCATACTTGTTGCTTCGCATACAATAAAATATGTGCAATCTCATGTGGTGCGTACCTCAAGATGGAGCGCTCCTCCTCTGTTTTCAGCACTGTTGTTTGTGAAAGTGCAACTGGTGAAGGTGCTATTTACGTTGAGCTGCCAAACATGATGGAAGAACAGAAAATCATCAAATTTCACGAATGAAGTGCGCCACAGCTTTTGTTATGATTTTGGCCAGTTCCCAAGGTTTATATCCAATTGATTGCAAAACTGCACCTTTTGATATGTACTGGTGCAGGGGCTTGGCAAGCAACCGTCGTCATCACATGCTAGGTGCCACTTTGGGGCCTGAGCATTGTTTCCAACACCAAGCTGGGTGCACGCACCTTAGTATCAAGCCCTTGGACAGGATTCGCTCATAAGGAAATAAATACAATCCGTCTAGAAAGCTGGCGAGCAACGGGCACAAGCGTGGTTGTGTTCTTACATTCCAAGCAATCGCTTATCACAATTGTCCAGTGTCCAGTGGTGCCTTTCTGAAAATGCCACCCTTGCACTTTGCACCGATACAAAACAGTTTAATATGGTGAGGCCGACTGCGAGTCCATTTCCATTGCAATCGATGTTGTTGCGGTCACTTTGATACTATCAAACATCATTTCCTTCATTCTGAAAGAACCATTTGGCATCAAAATGGTGCTGCCTGCCAGAGCAAAAGTTGCACCAAAATTCTATATGCCAAACACACGCATGCGCATATTTTGCATGGCAAATTAAATCAAACCACGAACATCCAACAAAGCTGTGTCACTTCACTCATCTTTGCTGCTTTGCCCAAGTTCAGAATCCTACAGTTTACAGGAATTTGTCCATGGGTGTTGACAAATTTGAGACCAAGATTTGTCATTGATTCATGTCTGCATCCCGATCACGCAATTCTAGCAATCGAATTTAACCCTTCTCATAAAGATGGCATCGTCCTTCCTTGTATCGTGCAAGGATGACAATACTGACATGATGCGCTGCCCTCCAATGCTCGTCACGGAGTGCTATACTGTTTCTCCATCGCCAGAAGATCTGCTCACATCTGTATTATCACCAACCCAGTCTGGTTGACGATTGCAGCCATGCATTACCATGCACGCATGGCTACCATCCTATTATCTTCCCATTGGGACAGATGACATCCGATCCCCCCTTTCCTTTTGTGGGCCTACAATTTTCCGTGCTTTGCACAGAGACCCAAGGACATGCACTCTCCCTGCTGCATGAACCAGCCCTATTGCATCACATACAATAAAGGAGATGCAATCACATGGGGTGCGTACCCAAAGCCACAGCGCTCCTCCCGAGGTTCCAGCACTATTGTTTGTAAAGGTGCAGCTGGTAAAGGTGCCCTTCACTCTGACCTGCCAAACGTGATGGAAGAGCAGAAAATCACATGATTTCACGAGTGAAGTGCAGCACATTTCTTGCTCGTCACGATGACCATTGTCTATGGTTGTTGTACAGTGGATAGCAAAACTACACCCCTGATCAGTATTCATAATTGGGCTGGGCAAAGAATCATTGCCATCAAATAAGATGGGTGCCCATTTGACCCTGCATATTGCTCTCCACATCAAGCAGCTTCCACATACCTTGGTGACAAAGCCCTTGGGCAGGTTACTTCACACACTCTCCTCTGCTTTGTTACTGTATCGGTGTTTCAAACCCTACTGATTACAGGAATTTGCCCAGTAGCTGTTCACCAATTTCGACACGAAGCTTGTCATGGACTCGTGCCTGCAATGCTATCGCGCTATTGTGACAATTCAGTTTGCCCATGGGCTGTTGACGAATTTGGTACGAATCTTTGTCATTGACTGGTGTCTACATCGCTGTTGTGCTGTTCTGACAATTGAATTTGACGACCTTCACGAACATGGCGCAGCCCTCCCTAGCCCGGGGGAAAATGGCAATACTGGCGTAGTGTGCTGCTCTGCTATGCTCGCCATGGGAGTGCCGAAAGTTTTCCAACATATTGTCTTTGTTCTAGACCGTGTTGCCGCCACTCTTGGCCACAATTGACAACTGTAATGCATTACTGTGCATGCGTGGTGACTGTCCATGGTATCTTCTCCTCGGGGCAGATGCAGCTCGTTGCCCCTCTTCTTTTAGGACCACGAGTTTCCATGCTTTCCATAGAGAACCAAGGACATGTTCTGGCCCTGCTCTAGTTGACAACACGCAATTTCATGGGGTGCGTACCTGAAGCGACAATGCTCCTCCATTATGCTCAGCACTGTTGCCAGTAAAGGCGCAGCTGGCAAAGCTGCTGTTCACGTTGTCCTGAACAACGTGATGGAAGAAAAGAAGATCATCATGAAAACACGAGTGAAGTGCTGCACATGCTTTTTTATCATTATTGCCGGTGCCCAGGGTTGGTATCCAGTTGATTGCAAAACTGCAGCTGCTGATCTGCATCGGCATTGGGGCTGGGAAAACGATCATTGCCATCACTGGCTGGGTGGCGCATTGGGCACTGCATATTGCTCTCCACATAAAGCGGCTTCTACATGCATTAGCAAAGCCCTCGGGCAGGTTCCGTGCACAAGGAATTAAATGCAGTTCATTGGGAATACTGTTGCACAATGAGAACGAGCGTTGGTTGGGGTCTTGCATTGCAAGCAATTGCTTATCACAATGGTCCATTGGTACCGCTCTGCTAGTGCCACCTTTGCATTGTGAACTAGTACAAATCAATTTTGTTCTGGTGAAGCCAGCTGCAATTTCATTCATATTGTAAATGATCTCATTTCTGCTCAGCTTCATTCCTGTTGATTACAGGAAGTTGTCCATGACATGTTCGACAGTTTTTTGACACAAAGCTTGTCAATCAGTTGTGTCTGTACTGCTGCTGCGCTATCCTGGCAATTATATTTTTCCTGGGGCTGTTGACCAAATTGATGCCAAGCTTGGACGTTGACTTTTGTTTGCATTGCAGTCGAGATATCTGACAATTGAATTTCACTTCATTCATGAACACGACGTAGCCCTTGCTAGCCTGCCGCACAAAACGATAACATTAACATAATGTATTGCTCTGCAATGCTCGTCACGGGAGTGCTGGAATATTTCCATGTCATCAAAGGATGTGTTCATCAATGCAATTTCGCCAGTCCTGCCTGAAAGGCGAATGCAGCAATGACTATCCATGGTATCTTCCCATCAACACAGATGCCATCCGTCCACCTCCACCTCCACCCACCCTGTTGAGGCGTACAACTCTTCCTGCTTTACATAGAGACCTAAGGGACACGATCCTTCCCTTTTGAATGCATCAAACTGATTGCATCACATACAATTAAGAACACGCAATTTCATGGTGTGCGCACCTGAAGCGACAGTGCTCCTCCATCATCCTCAGCACTGTTGCCCGTAAAGGTGCAGTTGGCGAAGCTGCTGTTCACGTCGTTCTGCCCAACGTGGGGGAAGAACAGGAGACCATGAGAGTACACGAACGAAATGCAGCACAAATTTTCTTATCATCATCGCCAGTGCCCATAGCTGGTACCCAGTGGATTGCAAAACTGCCGCATTTGGTCTGTATTGTTACTCAGGCTTTGCAAACAATTGTCGCTCTCACAGGCTGGGCACCATTTCGGCACATGCATATTGTTCTCCATATAAAGCGGTTTCCACATATCTTGGAAAAAATTCCTTTGGGCAGGTTTCGTCCACAAGGGATAAATGACAATTTATTTGGAAACTTTATGGGCAATGGGCACAAGCGTTGTTGGGTTTCTTATATCTCAAGCAATCTCAGCTTATCATAAAAGTCCAGTCGCACACCTCTGCAAATTCCAACCTTGCAATTTTCACCACAATAGAAATAAGTAACATGCCAGATGACACAGCCCTGGCACAGTGTGCTCAAAATACAACTGTATACCTTCGGCAAATGTGGTCCCGAATCAACACAGTTAGTACACACATTGGCACAGTTTCAACCATGTACCCCCAAACAACTGTGTAGACTACACGATTTTGCAGGGTACACGGTTAAAGCTGTGTCAACGTGTGTACTAATTGTGTTGTTTTGGGAATACATTTGCCAAAATGACACAGTTGGTCTTTGAGTAGACCCTGCCAGGACTCTGTCATCTGGCCTGTTTCTTACTAGTGCCAGTACAAACAAGTTTACTGTGGTGATGCCAACTGCAAATCCATTCTATTTGAATGTATTTTATTATGACCAATTTGGCATCATCGCCGCCAGAGCAACAGAACCGCTTGGTGTCGAAATTGTGTGTGCTCTTCCAGTGCAAAGGTCGCAACAACAAATACTCGCATCAAGCACATGCGCATTTTGCGTTGCAAGCGAATACAAACCAGAAACACCCAGCAAAACAGAGTCACTTCGTATAATTGTCTTCTACGTCTAAACTAAAAATCTTTCTGACTACAGGAATCTGTCCAATGCTTTGAGCAGTTTCATACAGACATTTGTCATTGACTCGTGCATGCATTGCAGTCACGTTACTCCAACAATTGAATTTCTTGTTTTCATCCACGTGACGTGGACCCTCCTAGCCCGGCACAAAAAATGACAACACTGACAGGACTCATTGCTCTGCGAAACTCGCCGCTCGATCGCTGATAATTTTCTCCACCATGAAGAGCTTTGCTGAGGAACGTATTACCAATAATGCCACCTAAACGCCGATATACACAGTGCATTACCAGTCGTGCGCGGCGACTTTCTATTGTATCTTTTCATTAGCACGGATGCCACCCATTCTCCCTGTACTCTCTTAGGCCTACGAATTTTCGTGCTTTACAGGACACGCGCTTGCCCTGCTAAGTGCGCCAAACCCATTGCGCCACATACATTAAGAGCATGCAAATTTATGGGGTGCGCACCTGAAGTGACAGCGCTCCTCCACGCACAGCACTGTTGTCTGTAAACATGCAGCTGTCAAAGTTGCTGTTCACATTGCGCTGTCAAACGTGATGGAAGAATAGAAGATCATCAGAGTGCACGAATGAAATGCAGCACAAATTTTCCTATCATCACGGTATGTGCCCATGACTAGTATCCAATGGATTGCAAAACTGCAGCTCCCAATCTGTATTGTTACTCGGGCTTGGTAAAAAATCGTTGCCATCACAGGCTGGGCGTCATTTTGGAAACTACAAGTTTTTTCTCCAAGTCAAGCACTTTTAAGATAACCTAGAAATGTAGGGGGTGATGCCAACAGGAACTGCATTCCATTGTAAATTACGTCATTGTGGTCATTTTGATACATAGCTGTCATGGTAAAAGAACAACACGGTGTGAAAACGGTGCTCTCTGCCAGCGCAAATGTTGCACAGCAATTCTACACATGCACATTCACATTTTACATGGCAAATGAATTCAAGCCACGAACACCCAACAAAGCAGAGTCATTTCACACATTCTACTCATCTATGTTAGAAGTTCTACTGACTACAGGATTTTGTCCATGGTCTGTTGACCAACTGGACACAAAGCTTTGTAATTGACTCGTGTCTGCATCGCAGTTGCATTATTCTGAACTTGAATTTCATGTCTTCCATCAACATGACGTACGCCTTCCTAACCAAGGTTAAAATGACAATGTTTCCATGATGTGTTGCTCTGTGACACTCATTGTGGCAGTGTTGAAATTCATCCCTGTCATAAAAAAAAAACTAGGAATGCATTGATGCCAATCCCGCTTAAAAGTCCACAGCAATGCACTGCCATGCACGCATGGTGACCACGGTATCTGCTCCTTGGCACATATGCCACTCGTTCCCCTTGCCTTCTATTCGCCCTCTGAGTTTCCATGCTTTACACAACGACCCAAGGACATGCGCTTGCCCCGATAAATGCACCAAACCTATTGTACTACATACAATAAGCAACGTGCAGTTTCATGCAGTGCGTACCCGCCAAAAATACAGTGCTCCTCCATCATTCTCGGCACTGTTGTTTGTAAACCTGCAGCTAGTGAAGTTGCTCTTCACTTTGTTCTGCCAAACGCCATGGGAAAAGAGAAAATAATTAGAGGACACAAAAGAATTGGAGCCTTATCATTATGGCCGGTGCTCATGGTTGATATGCCAGCGATGGCACAGCTGCATCTACTGAATTGTGTTGGTACTGGAGCTTGGCAAACAATCATAAGCATTGCAGGCTGCATGCCACGGCGGCTCCTGCATATTGTTCTCCACGTGAAGAGTTTTCTACCTTAGTAACAAATACCTCGGGCAGAGTTCGTCCACAAGGAATCAAATATGGGTTGTTGGGAAAGCTTGTGGGCAATGGGCACAGGCATGGTTGGAGTTTTACATTCCAATCAATGGCTTAGCACAAAGTTCCATTGGTACCTCTCTGCCAACGTCCCCCTCGCATTTTGCACTGGTACACAACAGTTTATTCTGGCAAGGCCAATTGCAATTCCATTTCCACTGTCATTGACGCTATTGCGGTCCCTTCGATATCATTGCCCCCACAGCAAAGCAACCATTTGGCATCAAAATGCTGTTGGTATTCCAGTGCAGAAGTTGCAACAACAATTATTTGCATAAAAGCACACACGTATTTTGCATGGCAAGTGAATGCAAGCCACAGACACCCAGCGAAGCAGAGTCGCTTCATACAGTCTCTTCAGTTTAGCTGCTGTATCTATATTCAAAATCTTTCTGACGATAAGAATTTGTCCAAGGACTTTTGAACACTTTCATACAGATCATTTTCATTGGTTCGCGTATGCATTGCAGTCATATATTCCAAAAATTGAATTTCCTGTTTTCATCCACACGACACAGACCTTACTAGCCTGGCACAAAAACGACAAAATTGGCATGATTCATTACTCTGCGAAGCTCATCGTTCGAGTGCTGAAATTATTCTCGGCCATGAACAGCTCTGTTTAGGAATGTATTACCCTGAATGCCGCCTAAATGCCGATTTCCACAGTGCATTACAAGTCATGGTGACTTTCTACTGTAATTTCCCATTATTATGGATGTTACCCATTCTCCCTATCCTCTCTTACGTCTACAAATTTTCATGCTTTACACAGGAACACAAGGACGCGCATTCGTGGTGCTGAATGCACCAAACCTATTAGACTGCGCCCGATAAAGAATATGCAATTTCATGATGTGCGTACCCAAAGAAACAGTGCTCCTCCATCATCCTCAGCACTGTTGTTCTCAAAGGTGCAGCTAGCGAAATTGCTGTCCACGTTGCTCTGCCCAACGTGATGGAAGAAAAGAAGATCATCAGTGCACACAAATGAAGTGGCACATTTTTTCTTGTCATTATGGCGGGCGCCCATGGCTGATATTTATAAGTATTTATAAATATCAATTAATTAATTGATTGCAGAGCTGCGCCTCCCGATCTCTGCTGCTGCATGGGCTTGGCAAACAGTCATCGCCATCATAGGATGGGTGCCACTTTGGCCCCTACGCGTTGTTATCCACACCGAACGATCTCCACATACGTTAGCAGCAACGCCCATGGGCGGGCTTCGTCTGCAAGGAATAAATACAATTCGCCTGGAAAGCTGGTGAGAAGTGGACGCAAGTGTGGTTGGGGACTTGCATTCCAAGCAATCGCTTATCGCAACCGTCCTATGCCACCTCTCTGCAAAGGTCGCCCATGCACTTCGCACCAGAGCAAAATATTAACTTGATGGTGCCAATTGCAGTTCCATTTCCACCGCAATTGATGTCACTGTTGTTAATTTGATACCATTGCCATCACACCAAGAGAACCACTTGACGTGCAAATGGTGCTCGCTGCAAATTCAAGGCTGCACAGTAATTCTACACATGAAACACAGTCATACGCACATTTGTCATGGCAAATGAGTTCAAGCCACGAACACCCAACAAGTCACACACTCTCCTCATTTTTCTCAATGTATTTATGCCATAAATCCTGCTAATTGCTGAAATTTTCAGCTGGCTGTTGACAATTTGACAGAAAGCTTCATCATTGACTCGCGTCTGCCTCGCAGTCGTGCTACTCTGGCAATTGAATTTCATATCTTTCATCGCCGTGATGTAGCCCTCCCTAATCTGGCGAAAAACGACAGTGTTGACATGACGTGCTGCTTTGCGACATTCATCGTGGCAATGCTGAAATGTTTGTCTGTCGTAAGAACGTTTCCTCAGGAATGTATGACCGCAAATTCCTCCCAAACGGTGACTGCTGCAATGCATAAGCACGCACACATGGGGACTGTCCACGGCGCCTTCCCTCGAACCCTTTTCCTTTGTCTTCTTTTAGGCTCACGAGTTGTCATGAACTACACGGGACCCAAAGAACATGCACTTGCCATGCTGAATGCACCAAATTCATTGCATCGCTCACAACAATGAACATGCAATTTCATGGGATGCGCACCTGAAGGTATAGTGCTCCTCCATAGTTCTCAGCATTATTGTTTGTATAGTTGCAGCTGGTGAAGTTGCTGTTCACTTTGTTCTGCCAAACATCATGGGAGACAAGAAGATTACCAAGGTACACGAATGAAGTGCAGCACTTTTTTCTTCTAATCATGGCCGATGCTCACGGTTGATATGCAAGTAAATGCACAACTACATCTCCTGATCTGTATTGGCACTCGGGCTTGGCAAACAATCGTCATCATTACAGGCTGGGTGCCACTTTGGCACCCCGCACATTTGCCCTCCACATCATTCGGCTTCCACATACGTTGGCAATAAAGCTCTTGAGCAGGTGCTGCACACAAGGAGTTAAATGCAATTCGTTTGGAAAGCATGTGGGCAATGGGCACAAGCGTGGTCGACGTCTTGCATTCCAAGCAATCCCTTATCACAAAGCTGCAGAGGTACCTCTCTGCAAATGCCACCCTTACAATTTGCATTGGCACAAAACACTCTATTCTGGTGGCGCCAGCTGCAATTCGATCTGCACTGTAATTGATGTCATTGCAGGCACTTTGATATCATTGCCATCACAGCGAAAGAGCCATTTGGCGTATAAACGGTCCTCTCTGCCAGTACAAAAGTTGCACAACAATTCTGTACATCAAACACATGCACTAGAAGTCAGTACTGGGTTTCAAATACCTCCTGACGCCATTAATCCCATATTGGGATTTTCTTGTGCCTACTTAGCGCTGCTGATGTCTGAATTGTCATTATTGTTCATTTTTTTGTGGTGCAAGCTGTCGCGTGTTCCGTTTGGCGACACCTGGGATTAGTTTTTGCCGTTGTTCGTCATGTTTCCCGGAAGAGTTGCCATCGAACGTCGTTCTTTGGAAAGCAGTGCTGCCATTTGCTGGGGGCGATGGTGGGCATGGAATCACTCAACGCGTGGCGTTGCTCGTGGAGGGCCAAAAGAGAGAAATGCTGCAGGGGGATCTTCGCCTCCCACTCTCGCGGCTTTGTACTCTTGTGGGCGTCGGTTGCGGCCAACCCAGGGAGCTTCGATTGGCACCGGCGGGATGTCAAGGTCATCGTCCTTAATGAGTCCAAAATGGAGATGCAATATGCTCTGCAAGGTTTCCAAGGCGAGGGGGCCAAACGTGCCTGTAAAGGAGGTGGGAATGGGGTGGAGGGGGGGTATAGTCCTCCCCTCTCCTGGGCCTTTGCTGCCTGGCGTGTGCGTATTGTGGCCAACCCCTGGGCCCACAATTGACACACGATGTTGGCCATGATCAACGGCCACGAGGGCTGAAAGTGACAACAGAATGGGTGCTGTGGGGCGCTCAATGTCTGAGCGCAAGGGCCAAAAGACCTGCAAAAAAAGGAGGTGGACTTGGGGGGCGAACGGCGTTTCGCCACTTGCATAGCCTCAACCCCTCACGGTGCCAATGGTGGCCATTTCAAAAGCCTATATTGTCACCCGTGAGTGGCCGGGACTGGCACCCGCGTGGACCCAAGAATGGCGATGGAAATGGGCGCTGCAGGGCGCCCGATTGGGCCTCGTGAGGCCTGGACAGAAGCGCCAAACGCGATGCAAAGAAAAAGATGTGGGGCGATGGCGCTCCCCAGGTCGAATGACCTCTCACACACACACACACACACACACACACACACACACACACACACACACACACACACACACACACACACACACACACACACACACACACACACAC